>JAODAL010046443.1:0-30910 GCA_025379985.1 Phyllomedusa bahiana | reverse complement strand
CAGAAAAGGATAAAAGTTGCCTGAGCCGATTGTGGTATGCTTAAAACTGCCCTCTTTGTATTCCCTGCGAAGAACAGCAGACCCGGGTAAAAGGTGGTGCCTGGCCGGGATTGTGGTATTGGCTCTACACTGCCCTGTATGTTTTGACCTCCCAGAAGAATAGCCAGACCAGGGTAAAGGTGGTGCCTGAGCCAGACTTGTGGTATTGGCTTTTCATGCCCTTTGTATTACCTGCAGAAGAACAGCAGCCCAGGGTAAAGGTGGTGCCTGAGCCAGATTGTGGTATTTGGCTCTAACACTCCCCCCTTATGTATGACCTGCAGAAGAACAGCCAGAGAAGGATAAAGTTGCCTGAGCCAGACTTGTGGTATTGGCTCTACACTGCTCTCTTTGTATTACCTGCAGAAGAACAGCAGACCAGGGTAAAGGTGGTGCCTGAGCCAGATTTGTGGTATTGGCTCTACACTGAACCTGTATGTCTGACCTGCAGAAGAAAAAGCCAGACCAGGTTAAAGGTGGTGCCTTGGCCAGACTTGTGGTATTGGCTATACACTGCCCTGTTTGTGTGACCTGCAGGGGAACAACCAGACCAGGGTAAAGGTGATGCCTGAGCCAGACTTGTGTTATTGTCTCTAAACTGCCCTGTATGTATGACCTGCAGAGGAAAGGCCAGACCAGGGTAAAAGGTTGGTGCCTGAGCCGGGATTGTGGTTATTGGCTCTACACTGCCCTGTATGTATGTCCTGCAGAAGAATAGCCAGACCAAGGTAAAGGTGGTGCCTGAGCCAGATTTTGTGGTATTGGCTCTACACTCCCCTGTATGTTTGACCTGCAGAAGAACAGACCAGGGTAAAGGGGGGTGCCTGAGCCAGACTTGTGGTATTAGCTCTACACTGCCATGTATGTATGACATGCCTAAGAACAGCCCAGGGTAAAGGTGGTGCCTGAGCCAGACTTGTGGTATTGGCTCTACACTGCACCTGTATGTATGACTTGCAGAAGAGCAGGTTCATACATTCTGGCACAGTCTATACTACCTTAAAGAGTACCTATCACTCCATACAAACACACAAAATATAATAGTAGATGAATGATAAGGGAACTTTTTTCCAATACATGTCATTAGCAATTTGAAAGAGGCCTCATGTCATTATTACAGGGGAACAGATCTTAGTTTCACTTTCTTAGTAGAGCTCTTTATGTAGCAGGGATTCTTTCTCTTGAGCTATATCACCTGTGCAGGGGCAGCTGAGGACATAGCTGCTACATACAGTACAAAAGGCACAGCACACTGAGGACATAGTGTGTCAGGGTTTATAGACATCTACATTACACTCCTGCTAGTGTTATATCCAGCACAGACATAGCAGCCCAGAGAAAATCAGTGTGCACATGATGTAGACTTCCTGGCTCCCCCTGAAAACAATGGACTTTCCAGTCAGAAGCAACACAATGTCAATATTATCATCATCAACTGTATGTGCGACTTTTGCCAGGGGCTTCAGTGCTGTCTTAAAGGGCCAGCGCCTTTTTAAAAAACTGAATTACAGGTGAAATGCTTAGATTTCCCTAATGAAGCATATTTAGGGAAGTGTTTGTATTTTAGTCTCCTGTTATTTCATGAGGTTTCCCTGGAGGTGATAGGTACTCTTTAAAGTGATTTAGAACTGGTACATCTGCACTAGGATTCATACATCTTTCTCTAAGTACATCAAAATTTTGGTGCAGTGCATTGCATTCTAAGCCATGCTCCTTTCTTGTAAAAACATGCCAATTTTGCCAGATGAGGTGCAGAGGTGTCTACAAACTGTCTAAAACCCATCAGAAATATATAAAACATGTGAGATTTGGTGCAAATTGTCCCAGAACTCTGATGCAACTGCTTTGATATATAGATCCCAATGTCTTCAAAATGACTGGGATGTGTATGGTTGTGATTGGCTGGAAAAATCACATGATGTTTTTACATAGGAAACGCCTTCCTGTTCAGCATAGTGGTGTCTGTGTATCATAAGAGCCAGGATGTGTGTCGGTCTCTCTCCTTTTTTCAGTCAGTGAAAAGTTCTCTTTGCTCACCCACAGACAAAACTATGTTTTAGGGTGACATTTAGAAAACTTTTTGATAGGGGATTAGGATTTTCAGTTTTTAGTTTTGGGCTGAGAATTTTTAAGGGAGATTAGGTGAAACAGCCGGGGGGGGTGGGGGGGGAGGTGGGTGGTGGTGTTAGGGGGCAAACACAGACAGACAGGCTGGCAGGCATGCAGGCTTTTGAAAGGGGAGTGGAAAATGTGCGCCCAGACCTGCTTTGACCCTGCATTAAAAATGGGTTTTTTTTGGGTAGTTTTTGGCCCCAGTTTTGGTGAAATTTGTTGTATTTTGTGGCCTGTACTTAATAGGTAAATTTTTCTGAAAACTGGGTGTATTTGATAGGTGTAAAAACTCATTTTATTTCTGTATACGATTTAATTGGGTTTTTTTTTCCCTTTTGGAGCGCTCAGTTTTGTTAAAAAAACCACTTTGTTCTTACAATAGGATACAGAATTTTCTAATCACCGCAGTTTATTTATAGGTGAAAAACCCCGTTTTATTACCCCATACACAATTTTAAATTTGGTTTTGTTCACTTTGGCGCAAAGCAAATTTTTGTTAAAAGACCCTCTTGTACGGTTTTACCATACAGAAATTTTGCTAGTAATTGAGGTGTATTTATGGTCAAAAACCCCCCTATTTTTAACATACAAATTTTAAATTTCCGTGTTTTTCCCTTGGGCGGGCCCAGCTTTGTTCAAAGACCCCTTTTACTCAAAATAGGATACGCTTTTTAATACTGCAGGGTTTTTTTTGGTGAAAAAAACCCGTTTTTTTTTCGTAAAAATTTAATTGGTTTTGTTCATTTGGCGCAGGCATTTTTTTTAAAAAGACCCCTTGTACGGTTTTTACCTACAAAAATTGTGCAATTAGGTGAATTTCATAGGTGCAAAAACCCCCTTTTATTTATCCATATCTTTTTCAAATAGGTGCTTTTTTTATTTGGGGTGCGGAAAAGCCTTGTTCATAGAGCCACCTTGTACTTAAAATTTGAATAAAAATTTTTAGTCCCCGCAGGTTTATTTATGGGTGCAAAAACCACCGTTTTTTTCCCGTTTTTTTTTTAAAGGCTTTTTGCAGTGGTGCGGCCCTAGTTTTTTTCAAATACCCACGTTGTACGACAATTTGATAAAAAAATTTTCTAGCAATGTTTCGTTTGTATTGCTGAAAAAAACCCAATTTTCTCACCCGTGTAACTTTTGAATTTTTTTTTGGCATCGTTGAATTCAGTTTGGGCCGATGTGCATTGTATGATAGTTTGTTGAAAACTATCAATTCCTAGCCTCGGGAGTTGAAAACCCTGGGATGGGGAAAGAACACTGTTGATTTTGTTTTGGTTCTTCCACCAGACCGATTTCAAGGTATTCGCTAGAAACATTTCATTTTTAATCCTATTTGGGCTGTATAAAAATTAGAGAAATTAGAAATTAAAAATTAGCTGGATTTCCCGTCTTTTAATAAGAAAAACTTTCCAAAATTTTTCCATCCTTTTTAAAATTTTTATCTTTTTAACAGCAGCGAAATGAGGTGGTAAGAAAGAAAAGGGGGGTTTGGGGACATGGAGGTGAGGTACGAGAGAAGGTGCTCTTCCAGTGCTGGGACAAAGCTCCCCAGGGATCGTGGGTTCAGGACCGTCAGGCCTGTCTCGCTGGGTCATGGCCCTGTGAATCTCGTAACAAAAACCGTCGCCAATTGTTCTTAGGGGTTAATCCCCCCTGCATCCAGCGTTTTTTCCCTCCTGCCCTCCCAGTCCGGCCACAAATGTCGTATGGCTATAGCATCCGTAACTGAAGCGAGGCCCCCAAATGTAAACCCGTGTCCCCAATGTGGAAATCCATTTTTGAAGACCTCTTTGATGACAAATGTGGTTGGGGTAGAAGGCTTTCCCAAAAAGCCCAAGGGGCCCAAAGAGGATGATTTTGTCTGCTCTGACCCCAGTTACTGAGCATCAGGGGAAAGAGAAGGAGTGGTCCATCGGAAAAAATCCGGGCGGTCGGCAACGCCTTGCAGTGCCTGTTGCTTGTAGTGGAGTTCCTGGATGCAGAATGTCAGGAGCCCCGTTACTTGTTTATGATGATGATGAGACATTGTGGGTCCCCTGTGGTCTTTTCAGCAGAAAATTTTCTTGCGAGCGCTTCAACTGAACGAGGGGGAAAGACGTGGGGGGGTTTTAAGTTGGGTCCCCCCTCAAAAAAGGGGGGGCGGTCGAGAAGTCCGTGAGTGAATCGCCGACGATAGCGGAAAACCTCTCCCGCTTATCGCCGCGAAAAGGTCCCGGACCCTCAAGCCTGGGGCCCTTTTTTGAGCAAGCCTTTATTCACCCCGCAATGTCATATGCCCCCCTTTGCCCTAAAGCATCAGTGATGCAAGAATCTTAGGTGTTTAAAACCACCAACTGTCTGTCAATGCAGCGAAAGCAGGGGTTGAAAAGGAGGCAACACTTGGCCAAAAAGGCCCGGGGCCGATGCGGGGCTCCCAACCACTGTCAACCCCCTTTTCTCCCCCCCTCCCTCCGCCCCCACCAAGCGTTCCCCATGCCCCTGTCCTTAGTCATGATCAGGGGGCAGCCCCCGTTCAGCCCCCACCGCGTCCAAATAACCAACCACCCGGACCCATTCTACCCCTTTCCTTCCCCAGTTTGAGCCTGCACGCCGTATGCGGCCCGTCTGCAGCCCGCCTTCTGTTTAGGGTTTGGGGGGCAGAAGAAACACTTTAACCCAAACCATCCCCCAAAACCCCAAAACCTGAATGTCGGCTTTGCCCGGCTTTTGGCCTTGGAAAATGTTTCCTTTCCGTTGGGGAACAGATGGGTTGCCACGTCATGGCCCCGCCTGCCCCCAAAACCAGATGCCCAGCAGGATTTCTTTGTAGAGAAGCCGTCCCCGCCCTGGCAGCCCCGTGTCCGGAAAAGTCCCTTGACCACCCCAAAATTACTAGTAAGCACGGGCCCAAAGGCACTATATCTCTGGACAGCTCATGGGTGAGCTGGGTGGAGTCTTGGTGGGGCGGTGGCTCTAGGTCGGCGAAGCTCTTCAAAAACGAGGGATGGTGCAGGGTTCTTTCCCCCCAAAGGGCCCCTGGGGGCATTTTGTGCCCAGAGAAACCAGGCCGTGTTGAAATTAATTTGTCTTGGAGACCCTCCAATCATTTGGGCTGTGGAAGCTCTAGCAACGAGCGAGCGTGGTGGGTGAAAGAACTTGTGCCCGGCAAGGTGGGTGCGTAACGGTCGAAATCTGCTTCCGCCCTTAAATCGTAGGTGGGCACATCCTTGCCTGGTACATGTCATGAATTGTCGTCAGAAATTTCTAGAGGGGTCGGGTCGAGTTTTCACTTCCGCCGTTGCATCCTGCTTTTTAGCTGGTGCGTTGCAGCGTCAGCTCGGTCTCCGTCAACTATTCATTGTTGACTGACAACATGCTGGAATTCCACCCCTGCACAAGCTCCAGCGATTGTGGCGCAGCGCAATGCATTACGCTTACGAGTGAAATGGCTGAAAGCAGTGGTGCGGACCTCAGGGTGTTGGCCACCCCAGGTGGAGGCAGGTGAAAGAGTCTGCACCTCCCTTTCCGTTTTTAAAAAGCCACCCAAAATGGTCAGTGGGACAATCCCCTTTTCGTGGCATTGTGGTGATCTTGTTCGGAACGATCGTTGGCCCTGAAAAATCAGGTCCCCCCAGCGAGGAAAAGAAGGGACACAGATGCGGACATGGAGCCTTTTCTCGTAAAATCCACAAGGCCCGGGGCAGTTTTACAATTTTTTTGGTCTTTTTGGGCAGTGTTCTGGTTCCCCGGGTAGTGCAAAGGGGTGCATCAGTCTAGGGTGATCTCTGAGGCAGCGGGGGGTGTTGAAGCTGTGCCGGAGGAAGCGGAGGAGGAGGGGTTTCCCGGACACCCACGTTTCCAGTCCTTTCCTTGGGAAAAAGGTTTGGCACGAATTTGAGGTGGGAGGAAGATAGGAAGATGATTTGCAGTGCCCCCCGACCCAGAGGCTTTGGGAAAAAAAGGCCCATCTCTCACATGAGTGCTTGGATTTCCCTTTCCCCCAAAAGATCCCCGCATTAAGGGCCCTCAAATTTAAAAACAGTTAAGGGTGGCCATCCTCCCGGGGTCCCCAAAAGCAAAAAAAACTCAAAAATTCCCTTCCCCCCCCCACCCAAAATAGAAATTAAAATGCGGTAAAGGAGACCTTGTGATTTATCAACTGGAGACAAACTTTTGTTGTTGTTCTTCAAATGTCAGGTGGAACAACTCAGCAACGGACAGCTGTAGAGTGCCAAATGCCCTGCGGCAGCAGCAGTGGAATGTGAGAAGCTAATGGGTGACCTCTGGCAATCTTTATTTACCCCTCCCAATGATGTATGCAGGAAAACCCTACAAAACACAGGAGGTTAAGATTGGTGCCGAATTTTTCTGTGTCTCAAACCGATGTTTTTGGATGTGTTCGGACCAAACGACTTTGGGGTTTCCCAAAAGGATGAATGGCCCGGCCGTGCCACGCCCCAAAAGGTGTTGCCCGCCCCGCAGCCAGCGGTCTTTGAGGGACCTCAGCAGTGGAGGAGTCATTACAGACAAAGCATCCAGCTTTCCCCGATAATGTTTGACTTTTATTAAGATGAATCAGCATGGATCTTGTGATCTTGGGCCCAATTGTCGAGGTCACCGATTAGTTGGGTTTTACTTACATTTCCCCCTTTAAAAAAGAAAAGGTCCTCTTGAAAAATGTTTTTTAAAATGATATTTTCTCGGAAAATTTTTTTTTTCAGTTCCCAAAAAAATATTTTGCTGGGTTTTGGGGGGTGGAGATGTAAAAGACCCAAAGGTTTCATGACAACAAAGTATTCCATTTATCACTTTTTCCTTTAGAATTTTTCGCATTGTCAAATGGTTTTGAGGTCATGTTGCTGTGAGATACAGCTAAAATTTTAGGGTCTTTGGAACAGAAATGTGGCTTCTAAGTGGCATTTCTCCTCACAATTTTTAACCCAGTGGTGAGAATTAATTTTTTATAATTTTTTGGGTCATGTTGTTTGAAATGCAGCAATACTACAGGCCTATTCTAAAAAATGTGGCTTCAACGACATTTTTTCTTCACAATTGCCAAAAGTGGCTAAGGGTCTGTTTTGAATTTTTGGGGGGCATTTTGCTGTGAAATGCAGCATACTACAGGCCCTATTATAAAAAATGTGGTTTCTAACAGAACTTTGTTCTTCACAATTGTCAAAAAGTGGCTAAGGGTCATGTTTTGAATTTAGGGGGGCATTTTTCTGTGAAATGCAGCTATACTACAGGTTCCTATTCTAAAAAAAAGTGTGGTTTTCTAACAGACATTTGTTTTTCACAGTTGTCAAAAGTGGCTAAAGAGTGATGGTGCTGTCAAAAAACAGGAATAGGTAGGACACTTTTAATGGACACATATTGCAAAATGAATTGTTTTTAAAGATCTTTAAAATAGCTAGCAATCCTGTAGTGAAAACAACCCATTTAATACAATTAAAAAAAAGAGAAACAAAGACGTGGTGGGATTCCATCCTATTTTAAAAATGTGTTTTCTAGAATTAAGCTACTAAAAACTGGCATGTACAAAATAGCTGATACAAATATTCCTCTGAATTGTACAAGGGAGGTACAGGAAGACTTGAACAGATGTAGTTTACCCAGGACGGGGTATAGTCAATGTCCAGTTCAACTAAAATGGTGGTTAAAAGGGGACCCCCTTTTTCCGGCACTTTTTAATCTGTGGGTCAGACAGGTTTAATGGTCATGCTGCATTCCAGGACAGGGATAGTCAATGTCCAGTTCAAGTAAAATCATGGTTCAAATAATACTGCCTTCTGGCACTTTTTAATTTGTGGGTGATGCAGGTTTAAGGGTCATGCTGTGGTACAAGACCGGGATAGTGAATGGTCTGTGACTTTTTTTCTGTGACTTTTATAACCTAAGTGTGTTGCCTAAGATGTAGGCAGGTATCCATTTGACTGTTGTAGATGTTAATTCCAGCTTCTCCAGCCCTGTTGGGGGGTAATTAATGAAGGTATTGTTTTCCCTTTTCCCCTAGTTTAATGGTCATCGGCGATAATTTATTATCGAAATATCGGAAATTTATTGATAATTGCCGATATCGACTATCGACCCGATGACGATAGTCAACGTAAACGCTCATCACTAGTCCTGTCCTATCTCTGCTGTGGCGCCGACGGTGGTGTCCGCCAGCAGCACCTACTCACTGGCCCTCCCTCCTGCTCACTCTCATCCGCTCTGGCTCACATGCAGCAGTGCACGAGCATTTAAACGGACAGTGTCCCAATTTCCTGTCTGTGACCCTGTCTTTAGAAGGAACTCCCCCCTCTGCTCCTGGTCAGTTCATTACTGTCTGCTCACATAGAGCTTTACCCTCTGGCTGCTGTATCACTGCTGAACTCCTATGTGTTCCAGTACCCTACCAGTACCCGTTAACCTGTTACCTGCTGAACTCCTGCTGCGGCACCAATCTATTTTATCCCTGCTGTACACCTGTCACTATACTTATCCCGTTACTGTTCTGGGACTGTGCTATCCATCTACGGCTACACCTGCGGTGTCCTGTTGTCTGTTCTAGCATTGGCTGTCCTGTCCTGAATTTCGGCTACTTCTGTGGGTTACACATCTATGCTTGCAGGTGCCCGGAGGATTCACCATATACCAACGATCGACGGGTCAGTGCATTACATCAATTAGCCCATCGCCATCTTCATCATTTTTCCACCGTCCCACTCGATCCCTCCACCTGATCTTTCTAAAACAGTCAACGGCTCTACACTCTCCCCTGTCCCGCAAGTCTGCTGGTTTGGGATAACCTTTGACTCCTCTATTTCTTTCAAACCACATATCCAAACCCTCACCTCTGCCTTCCCCCTCCAGCTGAAAAATGTCTCTCGCATCCGCTCATTCCTCAACTTTGACACTACAAAAATGCTGGTCCATGACCTTGTCATCTCCCACCTAGACTACTGTCTCTCCCTTCTCTGTGGCCTCCCATCTAGCACTCTTGTTCCCCTTCAAACCATCCTCAACTCTGCTGTCCATCTTATCCACCTCTCTCCTCGTTACTCCTCTGCCTCTCCCCTCTGCCAATCCCTTCACTGGTGCCCATTGCCCAGTACAGTAATTTCAAGTTACTCACTGCCCCAACACATCCGACTCTCCCCCGCTCTCACTAGCCTTAAAAGGAACCTGAAAACGTGTCTCTTCAGGAGCCTATAACCTACAATAACCCCGCTGTGCCTACACCCCCCCACAAACATGTCTGCCCCTCACCTCCTGTCTCTTTTCTCCTCCATTATAGACTTCAAGCCCTCATGGGCAGGGTCCTCTCTCCCTCTGTGCCAGTTGTAAGTCATTCATCATTATCATTGTACTTGTATGGTGTATGTAACCCTCATCGAATGTTCAACGTCCTGGGATCAATGGCGCTTTAAAAAAATAATAATAGCAGCATAGTTGAAAAACATATCTCATTTTATATGTTTATGTAACTGAGATTTTCAGAGATAATAAACAATTTTTATATTTATGACACATTTAGAAATTAAAACAATGTCTCAGAATAACTGCAATTTCATCTAGAAAATCCCCATAACATGAGAATTTCCTCATCATTTCCCTCCTTTTGTTTCAATTTTAAAGTGGTGTCACAGATATTTAGTGAACTCACGCAATCAATCTGCCTCTCCAGAAACAGCCCTGTAATAAATAGTGCCGACCCCAACATACACAGAGCAGCTGCAGATGCTAAAGGAAGTCTAAATCCATCCCGACATAATTACTCTATGGCCATTTCTACTAAACAGTCACACACATTTTGTTTTATTGTCCATATACACACATGAAAATTCTCCCTATCAGATGAATGGGTAAGCAGGAGATGCACCGCCGCACGGGTCCACCGGGGCTCAAATAGCTGAGGAGTTATTGTACTGACAAGAGTAGAGGAGAGGCCGGCGGTGGAGCTTAGGCAAGCAGACGGTCATCTCTGTGGTTGCTCATCATCTTGCTTCATCATCTTATGGTAAAAACTATAACAATAGATACAGAAAACTTCTTATTTAAGCTGCAGCTTCCTATAGGCTCAAACAGAAGATAGAATCACACATTAGATATGTGCATTTTTATGTCTCTTTTTTCTCCTTTTAACCAATGATCCTATATTCTTAAACATTATTTTATTATTATTATTATTATTATTATTATTATTATTATTATTATTATTATTATTAGCAGCACCATAAATAATTATCCTTACAAATAAATGAATGTAAATCAAAGCCGGTTGTATTTCTATCAATCACTCCTAGATTCTTTTAAACCATGTTACTAGGTTCAAAAATGAGAAGACATCTTTACATTGCACCCCAGGGTCAGAATAGTGCCATTTACATACATATTCAAACATGTATACATACATTTGTTTATCTCTTGAATTTAGAGAATACCCTGAGGGTCAATGTAACAATAACAGGTGAAGCTTATAATCTGATGGTAAATTACAGCTGCTTTCAGCATGTGATTACTAGAAATGAGCAAACAGTAAAATGTTTGAGTTTAAGTCGAACTTCGAACAGTAGTGGTGTTCAGTTTGAGGTCGGTTTGATGTTCTGGTTAATTTTTATACCTATACAGGTAAGGAGAAGCTGTAATTACCTTCCATAACTTTAACCTGGATACATGGAACGACTTAAAAATTTTTGGCTCTAAGAGTCACAGAAAAAAATTGAGAGGCTAAAACAATTCATTCCTTTCAATGGCGAACTGAAAAGATGAGGACAGCTTGCAAGCAGGAGCGCAGCTATAGGAGGTACAGCAGTAGCAGCTGCTATGGGGCCCTGTATCCTGACTGGTAGGGAGACCCATTTAAGTTTTTGCATCAGGACCCAAGAACTTCGAGTTACACCTCTGCTTGCAAGCTTTGTACATGTGATATATGTAGTGGCAGCAAGAGCATCCCAATGGGAAAAATGCAGGTTCAGTTGGCAGGAGCATAGTTATAGGGGTGCAACTGTAGCAGCCGCTATGGGGCCCTGCACCCTAAAGGGGCCGAAAATCCCCTTTGAACCATAAGAAGACACTGGTATTGGAAATGGCACATGGTAACTGGAAGGGTGCCAATAGGGCAGTATTGGCAGTACTTCGTCAGCTGTCCTAATCAAAAAGGGGCCCAGTGATATGTTAAAAAATAGGAACTAGTAATGGGTTGGGGGCCCCATTTGATTTGGCTATACGGGGTACTGAAACAGTTAATAGATGACTGATGGTAGCCCTGGTAATGGGGATCCCCATTTCACATTTTGCACCAGGCAGCAGTACCTTTGGTGGCAGCAAGAACATGTTAATGGGAAACATCGAGGTTCAGGATAACAGGACTTAGTACATTTGGTGGTAGTACAGGTGGCGGCATTTAAAAAATAAAGATTTGGAGAGCTACAAGGAGGAGGAGTAAGAGATGTATGCAGTGCACATCAAGGTCATACAGGTGTATATTTCAAATAAATTCAGCCCTAAGACTTGTAAATCTAGCTATCGGCAGCAGTAAAATTTGTAGAAGCAGCAGGCATATCAACTACAGACAGGAGATATAGTGTAGTTTAAATGTGTATTTCACATTATAAAGAAGATGTGCTACAGTTTACTGGTCAGTGACATCGGCATCCGGGGCAACAAGATCATCAGAGATCCACGCTTAATTCATTTTTATAAATGTCAAACTATCGACATTGTCAGGGGAAAGACGGATACGTTTGTCAGTTATCACCCGGCAGCTGTGCTGAATGTGTGTTCTGAGATAAAATTTCAATGGCGTGCCGAGCCAGCTCAGGCCATTCATCCAGCTTGGACACCCAGAAGTTGAATAAGTCCAGACTAAGTCCAAAAACATAGATGTTGAGCTGCAGGTAGTCATGGACCATGGTCTTAATGTGTTTTCTGTGTGTCTGAATGCTGTCCAGCCTTGCAGGCATTGATAAGGTGGTAAAAATCAGTTGCCAAATGGCACCCAGTAGGGTTCTGTCACACTGCCTGCTGCAGCTATGTGCCGAGGCCCATCACCAGAGGCACTGTCATCCACCAAACTCACCCAGTGAGCAGTCAGTGAGATGTAACGCCCTTGACCGTGCTTACTAGTTCATGTGTCTGTAGTGAGATGGACTTTGGAGGACACAGATGCAGCCAATATGTTGTAGATCTATTCTGCAACATGGAGGGCAGGGGCGAAGAAATGACTGGTCGGCATTTGATATTGGGGACATGCCGGGGTATGACGTGGCGGATGAAGAGCCTGGCAATGCTGACGTTCAGTCTTTTGACTTTGGGATGGTTGGGGTGAAAGCGTTTTTTTCAGCTCCAACAACTGTTACACTGAAGGCTGGCTGTTGTACTGCATGCAGGTCACACTGGTAGAAGATATAGGCTGTGTTGCTGGTAGTGTGAATCGTCCGACAGTGTCTTGGGCTGGGGACGGTGCTTACTCATTCTGCACTGGCACATCGGCAGCAGAGGACCGCTTGGGCTTGGAAGTAGCAGAGGAGGAGGAGTCAGAAGATATCACAGTGGTTGGAAGCCCAGGACCTCCGTGGCCTTTTTTCTCCAAGTGACTTTTCCAGAGCAGTTCATTCTTTCCATGCACCTGTTCATGCTCGTGGTGCTTAAACTCTTTTCATTCTTTCCTCAAATGGCGCGTTGAAGGCAAATCTGGCATAAGACATCACTCGGAGAAACTGAGGCTTGATTCAAAAAGGCCCAGGATGCTCAGGTCCTGGACCTCTTTGACTGTGAAAACCTAGTACCGGTCTTCCCACAGCCATCACTGATCACTGCTGGCGGAGTAATGTCATCGGACTTGTGTGACCACCCTCTCCTTTTCTGAGGCCGGACCTGCACTGACACTACCCCAGTCAGGCCTGACTGTCCTGCAACTGATGATGTGCTTGCTTGTGTGTTGTCCGGAGCACTGGAAGGCGTGCCTTGTCTCGTACCTTTATCTTCCTATGACCCTCCTTGCTCAGCTAACACCTCTAGTTCTCACCATGTTCAAAAGCTAAATATTATAGCTCTGCGCGTGGCACAAGATATATGTAATAAAAAAGAGAGAAGTGTATATACTGTATATCTGAAAAAAAGTAGTGCTCACCAGGAGTCTCGGGCTGTGGGGTCCGCTTATTCCCTCACTTCAATATGGTGCATATGGAAACTGGCATCCGGCTGAGTTTTCCCTCCAAAGAAAGTATAAATGTATACTTTCCCCGCCCCGTATAAGGAACCCCGAAAGCGTTATAACAAAACACATCTTTATTAAAGACAAAAAAAAATTTTTAAAAAAACCCAAAAAATATAGTTATGCGCATAGTTTCAGGCCTATTCCTTGGCCCTTATTCCTAAAAAACACATAATACTAAAAGCCTTAAATATAAACCACCGCTCTAATGCTAATCACCTTACGCACCTGATAATTAACCCTAGATGTTAACAACGAAATATATGTGCTCATGCACACCATGCAAACAATGAGTGCTTAAGTCTGAAGGGGACAACACAACTAAAACCTATATATCTTAACCAAAATATTAAGTTAAAAAATGTACATCAGGTCTGATCTAAAATTTAACCTTACGGGGAATCTGGTACCAAAATAAGGATCCCGTAAGCTTTCCCCATTCATAACGTTTTTTTCCAGTACCAACCTCTTAAGGGTTTTTTACCCCCTTCAATTGCTTTGACCCTACAATCCTCTAGGTTACCTTGATGCACATCCCGAAAGTTCTTAGCCGCCCCTGAGATCTTATTGGAACAAAGCTGTTTGGTTCAAATATTTTCCCCAATTTCAAATCAGACTCCGGGGGTGCACCCAAAGTACACAACAATGTCTCAAACAAACCATATATACCCCCGTGGTAGTGGCAATAGAAAACTACAGTTGATTCCTTTTTCCCCTGAAAGAAAACTATCTGCTTTTATCATATATCCCAAAATGACTCTTGTAAAACATTTATATGATCCTTTAAAATCAATCCATGTATCCCTCCTACATTTAGAAGGTTGAATGAACATGCTAGGGGAAACTAAGTTTCCTATGATACGAGGTTTTTAGAGATGTAATACAAAACCCCATTTTTAATATCTCGTGTCAGACAGTATCCACCGTGAGTACCGGTATATACTTTTGCACAATGTTGATAATATCTTTTTATTGTCTGCTATACTGGGTGATAAAACACAGATGAGATTTGTTAGGCCCAGTTCACACGGCAATAATTGCGGGACGTATTTTGCCCACAATTATGCCGTGTGCTTGGGAGCGGGGGTGTCGGCAGCCCGCCGGGCCCATAGACATTCATTATTCACGACGCTTATAAGCCGTGAAAAATTTACATGTAATTTCTCTCCTCGCTCGGCGTATTGTGCAAAGGGAGAGGAGACGTAATCCATAGTTCTCTATGAGAACTGTGGATTACCATAATGACTGGCACGTATTTCACCCCGTACTTAGTGCGGTATGGCGCAAAATACGTGATGAAATACATCCCAGCTTAAGCCATGTGAACATAGCCTTAGAGTTATTGCTTTTCCTAGAAGAAAAAATAAAGTCTTTCCTATTCCTCTTCTCCACTCTACTTAAAGCCCTATAGATTTGCCATTGACAACTTCTTTTTCCCTGTTATAATCTTCTGGTTGACTACAGGATACAATATAAACTCATCACACTCACCCATAAAGCTCTTCGCAGTGCTGCACCCCCCTACATCTCCTCTCTCATCTCTGTCTACCAGCCTACCCGGTCTCTCCGCTCGCAAAATGATCTTAGACTACATTCCTCAGTCATCCGAACCTCCCATGCCCTCCTCCAAGATTTTTCACGTGCGGCACCAATACTCTGGAACATACTACCGCGTTCGATCAGGCACACTCACAACCCTCATAGCTTCAAGAGGGCCCTGAGCATACATTTTCTCGGTCTGGCCCACGAGAATCCCTAATTACTAACCTCCCCTCCCCTTTCTCTGATGCATACATTTTCTGTCACTCTCTACAAATCAGCACTTATATGTATATAGATTACTGTCAGGGTGGCAGGTTCATCCGAATTCTACATAAAAAAAAAACATATTTATGTCACATGGATGGACCATTGTAAACCTAGCACTTCTTACCCTTCGTCTCACCCATACAACCTAATAGATTGTAAGCTCTTGCGAGCAGGGCCCTCTCACCTTGTGTCTCATCTGTAAGTAGCTTTTCATTGTGTAAGTAGCTTTTCATTGTGTAATGTATGTCTTTTTGTCTGAACCTACACCCTCCAAATTGTAAAGTGCTGCGGAATATGTTGGCACTATATAAATAAAGATTATTGTTATTATTTATTACAGTTCCTTTTAGATCTAATGAATTCCCCAATTGGGAGGTTTTTCACCACACGATCGGGATGACAACTAGAGGCATGTAACATATTGGTACCTGAAATTTTCTTCCTATATGTACAGCTATGTATCATGCCACTATTAGGATCCCCTGTAAGTCTCAAATCCAAGAAAGTAATTTCCTTTTAATGTGTCTCAAATTCTCCTGGTTCATATTTATGTATTCCACAAATTTCGGTATGGGTACAGACGACCCCTGCCGAATAAGCAGTGTGTCGTCAGAATATCTACCATACCAAAAAATGTCCTCTGCAAACGTATTAGCTATTGAATAAATATATTTTTCTTCCAAATAGGTAACAAAGATGTTGGCTAATGATGAGAAAAAACAAGACCCCATGGGGCAACCCTGAAACTGTAAATTATAGAATCCATTGAAATAAAAGTAATTATGCCCTAAAAAAAACTCTGTCACTAACAGAATATATTAAGTTATCATCATATTTTGTATACCTGTTCAGCTGATGCGTGAGAGCATTAAGGGCCAGTGCATGTGGTATAGATGTATACAAGGCAACTATATCACATGAAACCCACTTGTAAGTTGGTTTCCATGACATACCATCCATGTATTTCAACACTTCCCTAGAATCTTGAAGGAAACTGGGAGATCTAAAAACTAAAGGTTGGAGATGGCGATCCAACCAAGTATTAATGAATTCATATATGGACCCTATTCCAGATATAATGGGGTGAAGAGAGGGAGGAAACACCCCTTGTGAACTTTGGGGAGTGCATGAAAAACTGGAATCCTCGGAAATGTAACATTCATACTCTCCTTTTGTTTTTCTGTAAGAACATTCAATGCAAGAACTTCCTCCAAAAGTTTAGATAACTTCTTAGTAAATATACCCGTTGGGTCCACCGACAGTTTTTTGTAAACATCAGTATCATCTAGCATCCTATTAACCTCTCTAAAGTACAGATCCCTGTCAAGGACTACCACCGTGCCACTCTTGTAGGATGCACGAACAATGAGGTGTGGGTTTGTCTGCAATATATATACTGTATATACAGTATATGTGGATCACAATAATACACTGGTATATTTCAACGTTATGTGGACTTAAAATCTGGCAAAACTAAACATTTCGGCGTTGAGTAAGATTTAGCAACAGAGAGAACTCTATTTCCTGGATATATATCTGTATGACAAGAACACACGGCATATTTGAAAGGTATTTCACCCCCAAATCTGCAATCTGATTTTCTCCACTCAGAATATTTTTTAACAACCATCGACTATTTAAAATGTATTTCTTTCTATAGGAGAATTGGAGACAGTGTGTAATAAAATTATTTCATCCCCAATACTGCAAAAATTGAACCTTTGGGCACTGAGTATTGATTTACCCAAATCCAAGCACTCTGTGTAATATATATCTATGAATATGAGAGTTAGACGTTATGTGAGCCTTCAAATGTTGCCAAATAACAGCTTCTGGGTGTGGGAAAGATGCAGCCAGCAATACCAAACTCCCTAAATATTGCTGTCTATGGTGAGGAAAATGCTATCTAACTAAGTCTTGATTCCCTAAGCTTGCTGCACACCCCCTTAACTAACTATCTAATATAAATAACAGCTTTTCCTGTCTAAAATAGCTAATAAACAAATGTTGTGCCTGCATGCAAGCATGCAGACAGAGAGCAGTCTGTACAGTACAGAGAGTGAGCTGAAAATGGCGTCCAGAACAAAATACACTGGAATATATATAACATGGTCATGTGATTTTAGTAGCCAATGAGAGCCTTACACCTCAGCTATGACATTTTTGACACTTCTCTGTGTTCTGCTCTGATTGGATGGCTGCCAAAAGTGCAGAAAGGTGCTGAAAACTTAAAATTAAAATAGCGTTTTGAACGCCATGTCGGACTCAATTTTTACTCAAATGAACAGTAAAGTGTTCAGTTTGAAAAAAATCGAGATGTTTATCTCGAATGTAACTTTTCTCAAATGGTTCCATCAACACTGTTCACTACCCAAGAGGTCTGTAAAGATCTCTCCAAGCTTATCCACCTTGACATCTAATGAAGGCAGAAGATGGCTTCAGGGAGAGCTTAGGGGACAGTCATCAATATTGCAATCCTTAGTTAAAACATCAAGGGGCAAATTGAAGGGACATTCCTGGGCCTACATAGATGGGGTCATGGTGGACAGAGTTAGAAACCTCTTCAGTTTTTCCATTGGATAGAGGTGGTCTTCCAGTCACATAACTGTGGTGCCATCAAGGTCTGAGGCTTGTTACCATTTTCATAAAGGCAATGGCGTGGATAACATCTCGGCTTCTGTTTTAGTAAACTAGAAATATTTACATTTGGGCAAGAGCACAAAAATATAATACGGAGATCATTAGAGAGGGGCAATCACCTGCAGGTTTCTAGCCAGCTAACAGGTGGCAAACTCCTGAAGATTAAACTATTTTAGTCATTAGATATGAAGATAAAGCAACCTTTGAACTTGGCCCTGCGCACCTCCAACAGAATAGACTCATAGGGAGCCATAGTTAGATTTTCAGTGAAACACTGCAGGGTTTTTTCATATGAAAGAGGGTTTTCAGTAGAAGTGTGAAAATAGTCTTAAGAAGATCAAGTGTGGGGCATGGCCGTACTTTGTGATGAGCCTAGGTCTGCTATAACCAAAGTCCTAAGGGTATGAATATTCCTGAAATGATAATTCTGATGTAAACTAGGTTTGATGAGTTGTCAATGTACTAGGAGTCATGAGCGTGACTGAATTAGTGGAGCAGAAGTCAGCTTGAGAAGTGGAGGATCTAGATAGAGAATATCGTAGAATGCCAGGGATGTGGAGATGAGGAGCAGGGCTCGTTACCAGCCAAGGTATCAAGACATCAGATACATATATATATCATGTATGGGCATGAGCAGATTGAAAAAGACAAATGTATAGAAGAGCATGAAAGGAAACTACTATTCTTCTTATATCTGTATGATGTCAATGGCTGCAAACACAAGGGCACAAGGATTGGCACTGTTGTCTTGGACTGGGGTTTCAGGTTCAAATTCTACCAAGTGCAACAAGTGCATGAAGGTTGTGCTTGGGTGGACGAGCCCTCACAATGACAGGTTATTCTGGTTTATATGGAATGTGCCCCGGAGAGTGTGAACACATTTGGTTAATACAGAAATAACAGATTCTCACGATCTAAGGCGCTGAAGAAAATGTTGGTGCATGCAAATAAAACAGAGAATGAAAATGAGATTCTGTGGAATTTGTTGTCGTGCTAAGTGTATGACAGGAAAAAAAAGGAAGGATTTCCATAGAATTGCTGTCATCTGATCGGCCTCCTTCTCCTACAAAAAATAAATAAAAATTATATATATATATATATATATATATATATATATATATATATATAATATATTATATATATATATTATAGATATATATATCTACATACACATTATATATATATATATATATATATATATATATATATATATATATTATATATATATATATATATATATATATATTTATAATATATATATATATATATATATATATATTTATAATATATATATATAATATATATATATATTTATATATATAATCTCCTCTTACACCGATCATCTCACACCCGGTGACGGCAGCAGAGTCCCAGGAGCTGTGAGTATTATTTCTCTCTCATACATCACTACATCCATACACATGGGATCAGAAAATTTACAGTGAAGGATATAATTATTTGACCCCTTGCTGATTGTGTACGTTTCCCACTGACAAAGACATGAACAGTCTAATTTTAAGAGTAGGTTAATTTTAACATTGAGAGAAAGAAAATCCAAAATAAAATCCAGAAAAACACATTGTATAAATTATATAAATTTATTTGCATATCGCTGAGAGAAGCAAGCGAACAAATACTTATTTCCTTCACTGTAGATGCTACCTGTTTAACCCTTTGTTTTTCCCAGGGATAAGCTGTGACGGAGTTGTCAGAAGCAGCTGATCTCCTCTTTCCCCCCACTGAAATGATATTTCATACCATCACACAGTCCAGAATGATGGTTCTGTATCTGGCTGCTATAAAGTGCTAGATAGTACCATATACACTGTTCAACTCTTTGTATTATTGTTCAGTGCCACTGTGAGGATATTTCAATCCAAACCTCAATATAAGAAACATCCACAGAAATTGTGGATGTTTTGCGCCCACCAGAACCTTAGTCTTACATGTTACTGAACTGGTTGGGAGGACAGGCTAATTGTGATCAGAGCCATGTGGATAGAGGGTTGTCCACATTCAGTCCCACCAGAACCTTAGTATTACATGGTATTGTACTGGTCGGAATGTACTAGTGTCTGCTAGAACCTCATAGAAAGAGCAATGTCCCCATTCAGTCTCACTGAAACTGTAGTCTTACATGTCCCTTTACTGGTGAGGTGTGTGGAAGGTTAGTTGTGGCTGGGACCACGTGAATGTGTCCAAATATGTCCAAATTTAGTTCCACTGGGACCTCAGTCTTACATATCACTGTCATGGTTGGAAATTACATAGGAAGTGCTACGTGGATAGAACAAACTCCACATGTGGTCCCACCAGAACCTTAGTCTTAATGTCCCTGGACTGTTTGGGAATGAGGAAGACTAGATGTGGTTAGTGACATGTAGATAGAGCAATGTCGACCTTCAGTCTCACTGCAAACTTAGTCATAGATGTTACTGTACTAGTGGGGAATATGGGACACTAGTTATGGCTAGAGCCATGTGGATAGAGCAATGTCCACATTCAGGCCCACCAGAATCTTAGTCATAGAAGTCAATGTGCTAGTGGGAAATGTGATAGGCTAGTTGTGGCTGTAAACGTGTGAAAAAGCAATGTCCACATTCAGCTTCACCAGAACCTTAGTCTTACATGTCATTGTACTAGTGTGGAATCTGGAAAACTAGTTGTGGCCAGAGCTGTGTTGACAGAGCAATGTCCACATTCAGTCCCTGCAGTACTTTAATCTTATATGTCACTGTACTATTGGGGAGTGTGGAGAACCAGTTGTGGCCAGTGCCATGTGGGTACAGTAAGGTTCTGGTGGGACTGAATGTAGACATTGCTTTTTCAACACAGTTCTAGCCCCAACTAGCCTTCTAAACTGATTACCAGTACAGAAACATCTACGACTGAGGTTCTGGTGGGACTGAATAAGAACATGAGTCAGTACTGGTAGGAACTGTAAAAGGCTAGTGGTGGCTAGAGCTATGTGGATAGAGAAATGTCGCAATTCAGCCCCATCAGCACCTTAGTCTTACAAGCCCCTGTCCTAGTGGGAAGTGTAGACTAGTTATGGTTATTTTTGATCGAACAGTTCCAGAAAAGTTATGTTTGAGTCGAACTTCTCGATTTCTTTAGAACTTGAGCTGAACCGAGCTTTTTTCGGTTCATTCGCGTAAGGTTAGCGCTCAACACGTGCGCTCGACACACCATTTTTAGTTTCACTTTTATCTGCTTCCTGCAGTTTAGGTGCCATCCAATTAGTGCAGAGAGTAGAGAAGTGTCAAAAATGTCACCAGTCAGGGTGTAGGGATCTCATTAGCTGCTAAAATCACATGACCCTGTTAGATGTATTTCACTGCATTTCCTAGTGAACGCCATTTTCAGCTCACTGTCTGTACTGAAGGCACTGCTCTCTGCTTGCTTGCATGCATGCAGGTACACGATTTTTAAGTGATTTTAGACAGGAAAAGTTGCTAGTTAGATTAGTTGGGGGAGAGACAGCAAGCTTAGGGAATCATACACAGCAATAGTTAGGGAGTTTTGTATTGCTGGCTGCAGCTTTCCCATCTTTATTCTGTGCCCAAAAGTTAATTGTTGCTGTTTTAGGGGACCAACTATTGCAGAAGACAAAATTAGCAAATCTGCTATAGAAAGAAATTGCTTTCAAATTCTGGTTGCTTGCTGCAAATTTGATTGAATGCCCAAAAGTAAATTTTTCCAGTTTTGGGGGTACAGCTACTGCAGAAGACAACGTTAGCAAATCTGCTATAGAAAGAAATTGCTTTCAAATACTGGTTGCTTGCTGCAAGTTTGATTGAATGCCCAAAAGTTCATTTTTAGGGTTACAGCTAGTGCAGAAAACACCATTAGCAAATCTCCAATAGAAAGAAATCTATTTCTCATAGTGTTTGCTTGCTGCAGATTATTGGGATTGAAGAAAGCTTTATTTTTCCATTGTTGCTGGTAGAGTTCTTCCATAACAGACCGTTAACAAATCTCCTATAGAAAAAAATCTATTTGAAATACTCTTTGCTTTATGTAGCCGATCACATTCGGGAGCCGGGTGAAGCAAGGGCTTCATCATCATCGTCGGGAGAAGAGGGCGTCAGGTTGCGCGTCAGGCAGCGGCGCAACCAACAAGTTGGTAGTTTGGGCATGAGTCAGCAGGGTGGCAGCAGTGCGAGGTCGGGAGCCAAACAGCCACGGGGTAGACCACTCGCTTCGCAGGTCCATAAAAGTAGCGGCACAGGGGCTCACCGAGGCAGCGGCGGTAGTAGTCAGTCAGTGCGGAGCATTGGCGGTAAAATCACCTACTCGGAAGTGTGGCAATTTTTTTGCCAAGACACCGGAGGAGCCGAACATGTGTATATGTAGCCGTGAGTCAGCAGGGTGGCAGCAGTGCAAGGTCGGGAGCCAAACGGCCATGGGGTACAAAACCCGCTTCGCAGGTCCAAGAAAGTAGCGGCACAGAGGCAAACCGAGGCAGCGGCGGTAGTAGTCACTCAGGGTAAAGCGTTTGTGGCAAAATCACCTACTTGGCGGTATGGCAGCTTTTTGCCAAGACATCGGAGAAGCCGAACATGTGTATATGTAGAATCTGTGGGCAGAAAGTCGTCAGGGAGCTAACATTGGCATCATGGCCCTGCGTCAACACATGCAGCATCACCATCCAGTGGCCTGGGAGAAACGTGTCTCAGAGGTGTTGGTCCATCCTGCCGCAGCAACAGCAGCATCTAGTGGCATGCATGCCATTTCAGCCAGTCAAGGCTCCACCACCTCTGCCAAAGGGAGCTGTTTATCTTTCCCATCATCTACCGGTCCAGATGCTGCTGCTCCTCGCCACTCATGGCGCCAGCAGTCGTTCACCGAGGCGATAGCCAAGAGACAGCAGTATGTGTCAAACAATCCTAATGTGTAGAAGCTGACCGTGCTCCTGTCCAAGTTGTTGGTACTGTAGTCCTTCCCTTTCCCAGTGGTGGACTCTGCACCGTTCAGAGAACTAATGGCTTGTGACGAGCTGAGGTGGAGAGTCTCAAGCCGTAATTTCTTTTAGAAAAAGGCAGTACCAGCCCTGCAGAAATATGTAGAACAGAAGGTGGGCTAGTCCTTGAGCCTTTCAGTGTCTTCCAAGGTGAACGGCAGCACGGACAAAATCAATGTATAGCTTTCTCCGCGATAACTGCAAATCGAAACCATGGTGACAGATAATGGAAGGAACATGGTGTTTGCGCTGCACCGAGGAGGGCTGAGCCATGCTCCCTGCATGACACACGTGTTCAATCTAGTTGTCAAACGGTTTCTAAAGTCTGCTACCCATCTGCAAGACATTCTAAAAATGGCCAGAAAACTGTGTATGCACTTCATCCATTCCTACAAAGCCAAGCACACCCTGCTTGAGCTGTAGCGGTGGAACAGCCTCCCCCAACATAGGCTGAAATGCGATGTTTCCACCTGTTGGAATTCCAGCCTTCATATGTTAGACCGACTGTATTAACAGAGAACGGCCACTAATGATTTCTTAATGACCCAAGCGGACAGGAGTACTGTGTCATTTTGATGTCAGGCAGTGGCAGCTCATGTGTGACACCTGCAGTTTGCTCAGGCCCTTTGAGGAGGCCATGTTTTTTGTCTGTCGCCAGGACTACGGGATGAATAACGTCATTCCACTGCTTCATGTCCTGGAACAGATGCTGCAAAATCTGTCTGGTTAGTGGACTGGAGACGAGTCGACTACATCTTACACGTACTTTGGGGGCTGAACTGGACAAGGAGGAGGAGGAGAACATTAGAGCACAAGCAGTGTCTGGCGAAATGAGTGGTTTTTCTACTCAGGTGACAGGAGAGGAGCAAGGGCAGCCGGAGGAGGTAGAGGGAGATGAGGAAGACGAGGCAGATGACCCAGAAACACCTTGGCAGTATGCAGTGGAGATGGAGGCAGGGAGTCCCTCAGAGTAATTTGCGCAGATGGCCCGCGGCATGCTTATTTGCCTGGCTAGTGGCAGCAGAATAGTCACCATCCGACAGAGGGATGACTTCTGGAACTCCAACCTCTTGGACCCTCGCTACCAGTCCAAAATGGGAGCCTTTTTTTCACCTGCCGAAAGGGAGAACAAACTCAAGTACTAGAGAGAAATCCTATGTAGTCAGTTTGCCGCTGCCTATATACGCCATTGTCCATCTTCTGACAGGTCTGACTCATCGGTCACGTACAACTGCCATGGCAGCTGTGAGGGGTGGGAAGATAGGAGCAGTACCAGCTCCATCAGCAGCAGCAACTGGATGTGTGGCCGCAACTTGCCGAGTTTGCACTGGCGAAGTTGTCCTGCCCGGCCAGTAGTGTGGCATCAGAGCGCTTATTCAGTGCAGCGAGAGACATAGGAGAACTCGCTTGTCCACCCGAAATATGGAGAGACTCACCTTTGTCAAGATGAATCAGGCGTGGATCTACCAGGATTTTCACACACCCGATCTTATGCCAATCAATTATCAGCCATGACGTCCCTCACCAAAACTTTGAGAAATTGAGCCTGGGATTCTCCTTGCTACCACTTGCCCTCATGTTACTATTCTGATACTGCCACCTGCCGGATGCCGAAACATCTGCTGCCAACTGGTCTCCATCTCCCACCCACCATGTTCTTTACAGGGGACTGGTAATATGCCACCGGCACCTCACCACATTTCACTAGCCATTATGTGACTTCTGATGCTGCCCGTCACCTCCACAAGCTGTGTGTCATTGGGCCCAGCTCTGTGGGCCTACGTAAAACTCTTTGCTAAACAATTCAATATTGACAAAGGTGGACCCGTATATTAGGAAAATTATTCTTCTTTATTCAAAAACGACATACTTTCATACAATCAATAAAAGCATCGCATCTCTATGTATCACAGTCAAAGACTAGTAGACGTAGGTTTGCATAAACAGGTAAGATACCTTAGTAAGCGCTTCACTGCAATTTTGTAGGACAGGTAGTAGTCATGGACAACCGCCTGGTGAACGCCGCAATGATGCAACGATACAAGGATCAACCCCTTCTTATCTCAAGCATGCGTGGTCCTAGTATCCTTTCGCTTTAAATACCTTTTTTTTTACTCTTCCTTTTTTTTCTTCCTGCCTTAACCCTTTCCTTCCTAAACTATTTTAAAAAAACATTTTAAAACTCAGTTCTTCAATGAGACCATAGGGCTCTTAGAATCTAATGATACTATCCCAATATGATTTCTTTTCTTAACATTGTATCTTATCGTTCTGCATTGCTACCTTTAATAACACACTCCCAGTATAACAACCACCTTAATCTGACACATTGTGGTCTCTGTTTACAAAAAAAATGCTTTAGCTACCGAACTTTCATCACCAAAATTCTTATCTGTTGTCTACAACATCTTCTCTATTCACTTTCTTTCTTTGTTTTAATTCTAATAGCACTTCTATGCTCTTTAGAACGAATTTTGATTTTTCTGCTGGTTTGTCCAACATAAATAAAAATATTTTTAACTCTGACCACATGAACACTTATAGCATATATATGACTGCTTAGACTCACATGTAAAATAACTTATTTATCGGAATTTTGTACCCCTTACTTGGGTGAACAAATTTCGATCCCTTGATTATCGATTTAACAGTTTGTACATTTGAGGCAAGGAGAAGGTCCCCTTTTCTTTGTGTTAGAAAAAGACTGTGTTGTTTCTCCTAGTTTGTTTTCTTTTAAATCAGATGAACTAGGGTATCTCCTAACGAGCGGTCGGCCTTTTTTTTTATAAATAAATCTCGGAGTAGCAAACAACTTGCCAAAACATTCATCACTTTGTAAGATGCCTCTCCAATAATTAAGTATAACATTCTTTATCATTAGCATGAAGATCATATTTATATATATACATAAATCTTTCTCTTTTGATTTATTTACCATAGATCTAGTTTTTCAATAATTCATCTCTGGAAATCATACGCCACTCTTCCCTATTTTCGATCACCAGTTCTTTTACATTATATCCCTCTTGCGCTGAACTTTTGATTAATTTTTTCCATAGCCTCTTTTACAGTTCATCGGTGAACAGAATGCTTCTTGCTCCGACAATTGTCCATTTAGTTATACCCTCTGAATACTTGACGGAGAAATTGATAGCTTGCCTTTGTGCAACACGTTATTGCGCTCCACCTTTTTTACTGAACAAATAGTGGAAAAACTATCATGAGTATTTATTGATTTTCAACGTCCAGATATTGTATTCTGGTGCATGTCCTTTTCCTTGTGAACTGAATGAGAGGGACACGTGTTTCAAAAATTCGCAAAATTCATCTAATTGTTCCTCACTCGCCACCCCATAGTAATACCACGTCGTCCACATATATCTCACAATTTATGAATGACGTAAACTTAGAAGAAAAAACGTATTGGTTCTCAAACCCCAACCATTTACAGATTCGCTATACTAGGGCAGTCGGAACCCCATCGAAAGCCCTGTTTTGCAAGTAAATCTGTTGTCCAAAAACGGGGGAAAGAAATTTTTGTTAATATTATTATTTCTAACAGTGCCATCAAAAACCAATAAATGCGTTGTCCAAAGTTGGATCTTCACTTAAACGCTTCTCCGTGCTGCTTTCAAGCCCTGAACTATCGGGATATTATTATATAGCGATTTGATGTCCCATAGTCACCATAATTGTACCTGTGGAAGGATCTATTGTTCTAATGCTCTCAGGAACTGTCCCTGTGTCTTTTAGCAGTGTGTGTGCCGATAAACTTGCTTCTGTAGAGAAATTATCCACAAAATAGCTAGAGGTTCCATGACCGAGTTTATCTTGATCCCCCGGAGACAGATTGTCTCCCGGGGGGTTTCTTTAGGGATTTGTGGGACTTTATGGAATCCAAATAGAAGATAGGGGTCCTACGTGTTTCTTTCAACTAAAAATTTTTTTGATCTAGTCTGAAAATGAGGTTAAATAGAAATGCCTCCTCCAATGTGTTTTGAAAAATTAGCTTTATCTCTCTTTGGATCTCTATCTAGAGGAGGTAAATATTTTTGTGTCCGGTTAGCTGAACTCAGCTTCCCTCCACATATGGGTACGATTCATTAGACCGAAGCCCCCCCCTTTATCAGCTTCTTTCTTCAAAATAACCGTATTAAATCTTGTCTTAATTCCTTCAGTGCATTTTTCTCTATTTCAGTTAAATTATCCCTTTCTTTTTTCTTTCCTTTATCCTCCTTATAAAGAACCATATACATTAACACTTCTTGTTTTTACTGTTATTTCAAATGTCTAATGTCCTAATTTCTTTACCCCCTCCGGATCAAACTACTCTGACTCACTAATTTTCTAGTAACTACCATCAGTTGTATCCTACACCAGTTATTTTTTTGCTGCATGAATAAAAAAAATTTTAATCGGTAGGTCCCTACAAAATTTGTAAAAATCCCACCTTAAAATCAAAAGAGTATTTAAGTGAAAATGTTGGTGACCAAAATTAGTCTTTTGTTAAATACAAGAATTCTCTGCTGCTGATAGATGTTATCAGAAATATTATTAATTATTCCTCTATATTTTCATTCTTTGGTCGCCACTTGGCCTTTTCTTTTGCCACATTCATCTTTTCACCACTTGCTCCAACGATCGTTTTCCTCCTATGATGTCGATTCCTCCTAAAAAATCCTTGCTTTTTCCTTTATTTTGTGTTGCGTTCTTGGATCTAAGTGTCCATTACGCCCTGATCTGATTCCTCTGATTGGATGCCGTTATCAGTATATTCTTTATTCGCTGATTAGATCTTTTCCATTCTGCGGTTTCTGTGCGCATCATCTGCCCTGTATAAACCCGTCATGAAGAAAAGTCCTTCATATCCCTTTACAAATTCTCACTTATTTTTAGTTGTTGTGTTTTAAACTTCTCCAAAGATGCAGAAATTTTTCCTTGTTGTGATGCTTTAAATTGTTCCTAGAGGGAACGTCGTTTCTTAAATTCTCCTTCCAAGGTGTTAATTTCTTGCTCATAATTACGCATGCTTCCTGTATATGTTTAATAGTTAAATAAATCAAGTCCATCGAGTATCTATTTACTAAGAGCATACAGCGTTCTTTTTTATTTTAGTATCGCCGGTAAATAATATTGGCTGAAGTGGGGATCTTAGACCTCATCGGTATAACGGTTGGTTTTGATTACTCAACTCAGAGTCGTATCATGCAGTGTTAGAACTGATTCCCTTCCTTTTCATTGTTCAAGGCGTTTGGGGGTAATCCACCCACTTTCTCTTTCACGTCCGGTCAATCAATTCCTTGATCCTTGCACTTGTTTAAGAATCTCAGTAAATTCTGTATCAGACAAGGAAAACATCTCTGCCTCGGTTGTCCATTTATTCTTTGCTAACTCCTCAGACGACATCTTCTTTTGTCAGTCGCAAAATTTTCAGCGGTAAAGGGAACTGCAAAACTCAATAGATAAATATACAACCGCCTTTATATAATTGTAAGCAACCTATACGTTCCTGGGTCTCACTTTGGGATCTTCCCTGAGATTCCCATAGTCCAAACAATTCAATATGACAAAGGTGGACCCGTATATTAGGAAAATTATTCTTCTTTATTCCAAAAACGACATACTTTCATACAATCAATAAAAGCATCACATCTGTATCAGTCAAAAGACCAGTAGACGTAGGTTGCATAACAGGTAAATACCTTATTAGCGCTTCACTGCATTTTGTAGGACAGGAGTAGCATGGACAACCGGCCAGGTGAACGCCGCAATGATGCAACGTTTCGAGGGATCATCCCTCTTTCTCAAGCATGCGTTTTCGTAGTATCCTTCCCTTTAAATACCTTTTTTTTTTCTCTCTTCTTTTCCCTTTTTCCTCCTTAACCCTTTCCTTCCTAAACTATTTTAAAAACATTTTAAAACTCAGTTCTTCATTGAGACCATTAGGGCTCTTAGAATTTAATGATACTATCCAATATGTTTCTTTTCTTAACAATTGTATCTTATTCTGTTCTGCATTGCTACCTTTAACACCATCCAGTATACACCACCTTAATTCTGACACATTGTGTCTCTGTTCAAAAAAATGTTTAGCTACCGAACTTTCACCAAAATTCTTATCTGTTGTTACACTATCTTCTCTATTCAGTTCTTTCTTTTGTTTGTAATGCGCCCTGGCCATGGCACATGTGTTTAATCTGGTTGTCAAATGGTTTCTCAGGTCTTCCACCCATCTGCAAGACATTCTAAATATGGCCAGGAAACTTCAGCCCTCACTATTCCACCAAGCACACCCTCTTAGAGCTGCAGTGGCAGAACGGCCTCCCCCAGCATAGGCTGATATGCAACATTTCCACCCGTTGTAAATCCAACCTCCATATCCGGAACTATGAGCAGAGAAAGACCATTAATGAGTTATTGATGATCAAAGCAGACATGAGTACTCCTCTTTGTAATTTTGAAGTCAGCAAGTGGAAGCTTCTGCATGACACCTGCCGTTTGCTCAAGCCCTTTGAGGAGGCTACGTTATTTATCAGTCGCCAGGATTACGGGATGAACAATGTCATTGCACTGCTTCATGTCCTGGAACAGATGCTGCAGAATCTGTCTGGTCAGGGTACTGGAGGCATGGCGACTACATCTCATGGCCACATGAGTCCAGTGGAGGCTGAACTGGAGGAGGAGGACATTGGAGCACAAGCAATGTCTGGCGAAATGAGTGTTTTTTTCTACCGAGGTTGACAGGAGAGAAGGAGCAGGAGCAGCAAGAGGAGGTAGAGGGAGATGAGGAAGATGAGGCCGATGACCCAGACACACTGTGGCAGTATACAGTGGAGATGGAGGCAGGAAGTCCCTCAGAGTCACTATTACAGATGCCCCGCTGCATGCTGATTTGCCTCGGTAGTGACAGCCGAATTGTCACCATCCGACAGAGGAATGACTTCTGGCTCTCCACCCCTCCACCCTCTTGGACTTGTCCAAAATGGGGCCCTTTTTTTTACCTGCTGAGAGTGAGGACAAACTCAAGTACTAGAGCAACATCTTATGTAGTCAGTTGGCCACTGCCTATCTGCGCCATCATCCATCCTCTAACAGGTCCGACTGGGGGATTCCTCAGCGCTCATGTACCACTGCCACAGCTGCTGTGGGAGGGGGGGTAGGAGCAGTACCCGCTCCATCAGCAGCAATCCGAGTCTGGAGTCATTGATGAGCAGTTTTCTTCACCTGCCTAGTGAGGAAGGTACTCACCAGCAGCAGCAGCAGCACCTGGAGCAGACCCTGAACCAGCAGGTGGTGGCCTACTTTGACAGCATCCTACCACCCCACATTGAAGATCCGCTCGACTACTGTGCAGCCAAACTGGACTTTAGGCCGCAACTTGCTGAGTTTGCACTGGAGAAGCTGTCATGCCAGGCCAGTAGTTTGGCATCAGAGCGGGTGCAGCGGGGCCATAGTTACCCCAAGGAGAACTCGCTTGTCCACCGGAAATGTGGAGAGACTCACCTTTGACAAAATGAATCAGGCGTGGATCAGCCAGGATTTCCACACACTAATGCCTGATGCATCAGATTAGATCATCCATGCCACTTCACCCAAACTTTGGCGAATGAGTCTGGATTCTTCTGATACCTGCCTCAGCTACTATTCTGATGCTGCCACCCGCCTGATTCAACACTTCTGCTGCCAGCTGCTCCTTCTACCACCCACCATTTTTACCAGAGACTGGTATTGCCACATATCTCCTCACTAGTGTTGAGCGATTGCGTTGGCTATCGAGATCGATCGATAGTCGATAGTCGGCCGCTATCGATAAGGTTTTTCGATAGTGAGCATCGATTATGAGGATTACCATTAAAGGGCTATGGGAGAGCAACAACACCTTCATTATTACACCCAAACAAGGCTGGGGAAAACTGAAATTAACATCCCACACAGTCAAAATGACGTCCTACATCTTAGGCAACACACTTAGGTTATAAAAGTCACAGAAAAAAAGTCACAGACCAATTAAATCCCCGTCTTGTACCACAGCCTGACCTTAAACCTGAAACACCACAAATTTAAAAAAATGCCAGAAGGCGTATGATTTGAACCATCATTTACTTGAACTGGACATTGGAAAAATCCCTGTCCTGGAACGCAGGGATGAGCCCAAACTCTGCCCCCCT
>JAODAL010046442.1:0-30910 GCA_025379985.1 Phyllomedusa bahiana | reverse complement strand
TTTGGCCCTTCCGAGAACCCAAAAAATACGGGAGACTTCAATATAACTCCCCTAAAAGCAAACTGGGGGGGAGGTCAGAGGGCAAAAGTCCCGGGTTTTGAATAAAACTTTAAGAAGTGCACGAGGGAACAGTTAGTAACGGAGAAAGGGGGTAATTTGAGATGATATCCCCCGGATTAACCCCCTTTCTAAAACCACTTGACAAAAATCCAGCCATTTACAGAGGGAATTTTCAATTTGGGTGGAAAACCCATATTTTAACCCCCAACCACAACCCTTAGAACTAAGACGGTCATCAAATTTTTTTCTGGATGTTCTGGTATGAACCAAGTTTTTTAAAAATTGGGCCCAGACTGGCACCGTCTTTAAATGATAAACCCCACCCCGCGGACAGACATAGCCGGGAAAAAATGACACATCCCTTGGGTGAAAACAAATTACTAGAGATGGGGGAATTTCTCAAAAAATTCTTTCCCGATTTCTCCGAAAAAAATTCGTTTCGGTTCCGAAATTACTTGGGCGAATCGCGTTAAAAAAAAAACTATTTCTGCTGCATAGGCCCGTAGGGGGGTAGAAATTTTTGCCATGCTTAAATATGCAGAGGGACTTGGTGGTTTTCATACAATGTTTTTGTTTTAGTATGACACGGAAAAGACTGCCCCCGCCTAAACGCTTCACAAAAAAATTCCCTAGGGATTAAGAGGGGGAAAAATACCAAAAATAAGCGGGAAATTTGCCTGAAAAAAGTCAGCAGGGACACTGGAAAAAAAAGGGAGGGGTCAGGGGGCAACACCGTAGGGCCCCACAGTGGGACATGACAAGTGTGGAGGTGACGCGCACCACAGCAATGAGGCAGACATGGCACAATGACATTCTGGAGGGGGCAAAAAAGGGTGGCTACAGAGGCCCAAGATACATGTGTAGGCAGGCATAGCCACAGCATACATGAGGTCAGACAGGGACAAGACAGAGTGTGTAGGTAAACGGCACCACCCACAGCAGCAGCATGAGGTCAGACAGTGGCCAATGAAAAGTGTGGAGGGGGGCAGCAGCCACAGCAGCAGCATGAGGTCAGACAGGGGAAAAAGGTTTTGGGAGGTGGCAAAAAAAAGGAGTGGCCCAAAAAAGGGCACAATGGCAAAGTGTAGGCCCGGGAAGCAGCCACACCCGCAAAAATTAGGTAAAGAAGGGGCCGTTGACCAGTGTGGGGGTCACGGCAGCAGCCACAGCAGAAAGCATGAGGCAGACAGTGGCACAATGCATTCTGGAGGGGGAAAACACGGGAGTAGGCACAGAGTGGCACAATGAAAATTTGAGTATTTCCCCGGGCAGCAGCCACGCACCATGAGGTCAACAGTGGCAAAATTGACATTTGGAGGGGGAAAAAAAACGGAGTGGGAAGGGATTTGGCACAATAAAAAAGGTTATAGGTCAAAACCCCGAAAGCCACAGCGCAGTTATGGGGTTTCCGACAGTGGCCAGCATTTGAAATGACTTATTTTGTCCCTTAGCCCTTGGCGATGACAAATAACTTTCCCCCCCTCAATGGAAACACCCAAACGGCGGGTGCAGCATGAGCTGAAACTGATGACATCAAAGGGTTACACAGGGATTTCCCCTTCCCCCCTGGATAATAAAAAAATCTTTAATGGCCTTTCCTGTTCTTTCAGTCGGCCCAACATGTGCAGGCGGGAAAATTCCAACGGGGGGGAAACATCGCATATCGCGGTTTTGGGGGGGGGGTTTCTGCCGCGGCAACTCGGGGAGGGTGTTCCTGGTTTTGTAGGAATGGATAAAGGCTTGCACAGTTTCCGGGCCCATTTTAAAATCTTCTAAGATGGGTGGAAGATTTCAAAAAACCCTTTTTAAAACGTTCAGTTTTGAACACTTTTCCCCATCCCGGGTCCCATGGACCACCCCCTCGGGGGCAGCGCGGAAAACCATGTTCCCCATTGTGGGTTTCACCGGGTTTTCCGATTTGCAGTTGGGCGGGGGAAAGCCAAAATCGATTTTTTGTGCAGACGGGGGAGCGGGTTCCTCCGCGGGTTTGATTTCGTTCAACGGGGCAACCCCAGGTTTTAAAACTGCGTGACACCGATGTGCCCTTTCCCCAAAATTTGGTTGGGGAGAAGCCTTGGGGGAGGCGGGAGGGTGGTGGGGGTTTTGGGGGTGGACTTTGGTCGGGAGCAGCATTTTGAAAAGGGGGGGGAAAAAGGAAAAGGCCCCTTCTCCTGCCCAAAGGGTGTTGGTGGCCTGGGTAGGAAGCACATTCCCCCAGGGGGCCCCTTAAAAGGACATGTAGGGCCCCCCCCCGCCCGTAGTTAAAGCTCCCCCTTTTCTTGTCCCGGCCCTTTGGGAAAAAAAAGAAAAAGCTCAAGGATGGCCCACCTTTGTTCTACATTTTGGGGAATTATTTTAACTCCCTTTTTTGGAAAAGAAATTACGGCTTGGAAACTCTCCCCCTCGGCTCGGCAAACCATTAGTTCCCCTAAAAGGGTTGCAGAGTCCCCTTTTGGAAAACTGAGGGAGGGCAGTACCAAAAACTTGGAAAAGGAGCAGGTCAGCTTCTGCACCTTGGGATGGTTGGACGATACTTTTTGTCCTTTGAAATCCCCTTTTTTGAACGACTGCTGGCCCCCAAGAGTAGCGGGGGGCAGGAGCATCTGACCAGGAGGTTGTAAAAGAGAAACACCCCCCTTCCCTGCAAAAGGGGGTGGAGCCTTGACGGGCTGAAATGGCTTTCGTGAACTGGGCGCTGCTGCTGCGGCGGCAGGATGGACCACCACATCTGAGCCACGTTCCCTTCCCACCCCCCCACCCCGGATGGTGCCCGGCTGAAATTGTTTTGCGCGGGGCCCGTGGTGCCAACTTTAGCCCCCCCGGGCCCAGGGCTTCCCCTTTCTGCCCCCTTCATTTTTGCCCAAAGTTCAACTTTAAACCAAAATTGGCCCCTGGGGGTTTAGCAAAGAACTCCCAAAAACCGCTGGGGTACTGTTTTTTACCCCCAAACCCCCCGCCTTGGTGACAAATCCGCCGTTTCCCCCTCGCGGGGGCCCCTGTGCCGCTACTTTCTTGGACCTGAAAAACCCGGGTTTTTCTCCCCTTTTGGCCCGCTTGGCCCTGCCTAAAACACTGCGCTACCCGCTGACCAGGGCCACAAAACCCCAAACTTGCTGCTGACCGTGTAAAACCGCGCAAGCTGAAACCCTCTTCTCCTGACGATAAAGAACCTTGCTTCACCCGGTCCCAATGCGGTGGGCCTAAACTTTCATGTTTGTGTTTCATCGCCCACTGTTGTCCTCATCCCCCGGTTTTGGGGTTTTGCAAAAGGTGACCCCTACAACATGACCCCCCCTTCCCTCCCAATTTATTTTGCCGTTACTGCAAGAAGCAGGGATTTTGGGCCCCCATTTCGTCGTGCCAAGAAAGCCTGCGGACTGCCCTCCTCAAATTGTTAATCCTCGCGGGTATAGTGGGGGAAGCCCAGACCATAGTAGATCTCTGGTGGGGGAAACCGGATGGGACAGAGTGGGGTTGGGGGGACGGGTGAGGGCCGCTGACCCCGCCCCCCGGGCCATGCCAAAAAGGGGTTTGTATCTGCCTTTTCCCCCGATTTTTTGGGGGGGCTGGGGGTTGTCAAAAGTAAACTGGGAGGGAAGTGGTTACCTAGCCCAAACCAATAAAGAACCCCTGGGTTGCGGAACAACACACGGCTAGTTTTAAAGCGATTGTTTTGGCTACAGACCGATGTATTTCGATGGGTTCCCGCAAACGATAAGGTTTTTCGTAGTGACCCGTCGATTATGAGCGATGCCCTTTAAAAACAAGGGGAAAAGGGAAAACAACCCCTTCATTATTAACCCAAAACAAGGCTGGAAAAACCCTAAAATTTAAAAACATCCACAACAGTCAAAGGGATACGTGTACACCCTTAGGAAACCCCACATTTGGGTTTTAATAAAAAGTACAGAAAAAAAGTCACAAAACCCATTCCCTTCCCTGTTTTTTCCCACAGCCTGACCCTTTTAAACCTGCATCACCCCCCAAATTAAAAAATTGCCAAAAGGGAAGTATGTTTGGGAACCATCATTTACTTGAATGGCCCATTGAATATCCCTGTCCGGGCCCAAAGCATGACCCCCAAAACCCTGCATGCCCCAAAAAAAAAAAAATTTAAAAAGTCCCAAAAAAGGAGTTTTTAAAAACCACCATTTTAGTTGAACTGGAATTAAAACTAAAACCTTTTCCCTGGGCCCAGCATGACCCAGGGCGGATTTTCAGGGGTGCTGAGACCCCGGGCACGTCCGTCATCTATTAACCGCGGGTTTAAAAAACCCCCTGTTTGACCCAGCAACAAAAACCCCTGTCTTTGCTGAAGCAAGGGGGGGGAAGCGGAAGTGTGAAACCCCAAAACCCCCCCTTCCCCCCCCTTCCCATAACAGTCAATACCTTTGGGGTCCGTTTTGTCCCTCCGTATTTTTTTTTGGGGCCCAAATTTTGACCCCCTTTGGGAAATACTGGTTTAAGCTCCTTTTTCCCCCAAGGTGCCCCCTTTTTTTGGCTTTCTTTTTCTCTTTTTTACTAACGTCTGGGGGGAAATGGCTCTGTACTTTTTTTTTCTGTCCGTGCCCCCATACCCATGCCCTTTGAATAACCTACATCTGGTCAATTTTTCCCCTGTGCCCCCCTTTAAAATTTCAGAAAATTTTTTTTAAACAGCTATTTTGTACATGCAATTTTTTTAAAATTTAAATTCTAAAAAACCCCACTTTTTTAAAATAGGAAAAAAACCCCCACCATTTTTTTTGGTTGTCTCTTTTTTTCATTGTATTAAATGGGTTGTTCAATAAAAGGGATTGATACCCTATTTTAAAGATCTTGAAAAAACAAGTCATTTTGCAATTTTGGGGCCCCTTTAAACATTTTCCTACCTTTTTCCTTTTTGGTTTTCTGAAGAAACCACACCCTTGAGCCACTTTTGAAAAATTGTAAAAGAACAAATGCCCTGTTAGAAACAACATTTTTTTAAAAATTAGGACCTGTATATAGCTCCCAGGTCACGGGCAAAATCCCCCCAAAAATTTCCCAAGCAGGCCCCTTAAAGCCACTTTGGAAAATTTGTGAAGAAAAAAATGTTTTGTTGGGAAAACAAAAATTTTTTTAGAATGGGCCCTTGTATAGCTGCAATTGTCACAGCAAAATCCCCCCAAAAATTAAAAGCAGGCCCCTTTGAGCCACTTTTGAAAATTGTGAAAACAAAGGGTTCAATTAAAAAACAACATTTTTTCGAAAAGGCCCTTTTATATTGCTAAATTTCAAACCCAAAATTTGCCCCAAAAATTCAAAGCATAAACCCTTAAAGCCACTTTGGTCAATTGTAAAGGGAAAAAAATGTCGTTAAAAAACCCCATTTTTTTTAAAAATGGAAACCTTTTAGTTTTTGCTGCAAAAAAAAAAGCAGAAACCCCAAATTTTAAAAAAAAATTATAAAAATGATTTCCGGGGCACTTTTAAAAAAAGTGAAGAAATCCCACTTGAACCAATTTCTTTTTCCAAAGGCCCTGATTTTTTGCGGTATCTCCCCGCAAAACCCCCCAAAAAATTATAAAAAAGACTTTCAGCCAAAATTTTAAAAATTTGGGGGGGGAAAAATTCCGCAAAGAAGCCCCCATTACATTTCCCAAAGGCCCAAAAATTTATAGGTACTCAAGCAACATCCCACAAAACTTTTGACAATGCAAAACTTCAAAAGAAAAGTGAGAAAATGGAAAAGGGTTTTGGGCATAAACCCCTCCCGTCTTTTCCCGTCCCCCTCCCCGGGGGGGGCCCAAAACCACCGGGGGAAAAAAAAAATGAAGTTGGGAAAAAGAGAAAAAAATTGCAATAAGAAATATCATTAAAAAAAAGTTTTCAAAAACCCTTTCTTTTTTAAAAAGGGAAATGTGAATAACCCGGGCCAACTAATGGGTGACCTGGAAAAATTTGCCAAAAACATCATCAGAGATCCATGCCTATTCATCTTGATGAAAGTCAAACGATCCACATTACCCTTTTAAAAGCCGGATGCTTTGTCGGGAAATGATCCTCCAGCTTTTTTAAAGGGTTTCCGCCCCAGATATGACGTGGCTGCTGGGCAGGAAAAACCACCTTAGGGCGTGATGAGCCAGCTCGGGCCTTCGCCCTTTTTTGGATCCCCAGAAGTCTTTTGGGCCCGGAAAACATGAAAAAAACACCCGGTGTTAAAACCCGAAGTGGGTGCCCCATGTTTCTTAAGCTGATCTCGGGTGTTTTGGGATGTGTGCCCCTGCATTGCATGCGTTTTTGGGGGTGGAAAACAAAGTTTGGGCCAAGGGTCACCCTTAGGTTTCCCTGCCCCCTTTTGGCCTGCTGCCCCGCTACCCCCCTATTGGGAAACCTACTGCAGTCACGTCGTTTGATTTTTGTTCCCCTTTGCATTTGGGGGCCCGTAAAACCCGACGAAAACAGATTTTCCCCAGTTGATCAAAAAGAAAGGGTTTTCCCATTTCCTCATTTTAATTTCCTAAGGGGGGGGGGTTTGGGAAAGGGAAAGTGCTGTTTTTTTGTTTTTCCCGGGGGCCAGGAGGGTGGCCCCCAATAATTTGTTTTCATTTTAAAGGGCCCCAAAAAGGGCGGGGAAACATTTTGGAGGAAAGGAGCACCCAAAGCATCATGTGAGAGATGGGCTTTGTTTTCCCCAAGCCTTTTGGGTCGAGGGCCCTAGAAAATGATCTTTCTCTTCCCCCCCCGCCTCAAATTGCGAAAAACCCTTTTTTTAAAAGGCAGGGACGTGGGTAACATCGGTGTTGGAATACCTTTCCCCCTTTCCTTCCTCCCCCTCCGCGGCCCCCGGGCCAGTTTAAACACACCCCTGCCCTTTCCCTAAAGGTTTAATGCACCCTGAGAGTTGATGCCCAAACCTTTCACTAGCTCGGACCCCAAACCACGGGCCAAATGAAGACCGATAAAATTGTAAAAAGGGTCGGGCCTTTTTGGATTTGAGGAAAGAAAAGGCTGTGTCCGCATCTGTGTCCGCTATCCTCCGTCGCTGGGGGGAAACCTGTTGTTTAAAGGTGTCCAACGATGCCCAGAATAAGATCACCACAATGCCCCTTTCTGACAAGGGCATTGTCCCCACTGACCATTTTGGTGGTTTTCTTCAAAAACTGGAAGGGGTGCAGAGCTCTTTCACCTCCTCCCCACCCTGGGGGTTTTCAACAACACCCCGAGGCCGACCGCTGCCCCTTTTCAGGCCATGTGTCACTTCATACTGGTAATGGATTGGCTGCTTTCCAAATCGTGGAGCATGTGGAAAGGTTTGGGAAATTTCCCTCGGGGTTGATTCAACAATGAACGGTTTACGGGAGGCCGGCTGCGCGGAAAAGGCCCGCCAGGGGGGACGAAGCACGGTTCGAAAAGGGGGGAAGGGGCGAACTCAACCTCGAAACCTTCTTCAGCGGGAGTCCAGACCCCCGGGAAACTCTTAGAAATTTTTGGAAGACAAAAGGTTTTATGACAAAGTTGCCAGGCAAGGGGTGTGCCCCCGCCTAAAAAATCCCTTTGGGGCCACAGATTTCGGCCCCTTAAACGCCCCACCACCTTGCCTGGGGGCAAGGTTTTTCACCCAAACCAGCGGGTCGGGTTTTCGTTGCGGAGACCCCCAAAAAGCTCCTGACCTGTGTGTGGATGGGCCCAAAGGGGGATTTAAATTTTAACACGGCCTGGTGTCCCCTGGGCACGTTTATGCCCCCAAGGGCCCCTTTGGGGGAAAAAGCCCCGAAACCCTCCCCCGCGGTTTTTTTAAAGGGGCGTGCGCCGAGCCTGAGAGCCCCCGTCAAACCCCCGGCATACCCGCCACCCCCTTTTTGGGTGTCCCCAGAAATAGCGGCCCTTGGGCCTGTTTCAGTCCCTGTATGGTGGTGAATGGAAATTTTCCCGGCCCCAGATGCCGACAACGCGCTTTAAAATTTTTGATGACAAAAAGGGCTGGCCCGGGCAGGGACGGCTTTTTGGCAAAAAAAAAGCCGCTCGGGATCTGGTATTGGGGGCCGAGAGGGCCATGGGCGTGGGGGAACCCATCCGTTCCCCCCCCAACGGAAAGGCAACATTTCCAAAGGGCCAAAAAAAGGGTGGCAATGCCGGGCCCTTCAGGGTTTTTTGGGTTTGGGGGTGGTTTTTGGGGTTTAAAATGTTTTTTTTCTGCTCACAAACCGGAAGACAGAAGGCTGGTGTAGACTTTCCCGTACGGCGTGCAGGGCGCAAACTGGCGGAAGGGGAAGGGGTAGGATGGGTTCTGGTGGGGCTGGTTGGGACCGGGGCCCGGGGGAGGGTGAAACGGAGGCTGAACCCTGAAACATGACTCTGAGAGACAGGGCAGCTGAGGAAGCTTTTGGGGGTGGTGGAGGAGGAGGAGGGGGGGAAGAGGGTTTTTTGACAGGGGGGTTTGGGGGCCCGGCGCGGGCGGCCTTTTTTTGGGCCCAAATGTTCCCCCATTTCAAATCATTTTTTTCGTGCATTTCTGACATGTTGGTGGTGGGTTTAAACCCCTTAAGGTTTTTTGGGCCTTTTTTTTGCTTAACCCGGGAAAAGGCGGCTTTTTGACTTCGTGGGTGAATCAGAGGCTTGCCCCAAAAAGGCCCCCTTGCGAGGTCCTGGACCTTTTTTAAAAGGCGATTTAAACGAGGGCGGGGTTTTTCGTGAAGGGCTGGGGGAATCAATCAGTGGACTTCTGCGACCGCCCTCTCCCTTTTTTTGGGGACCCCCTATTTGAATACCCCCCATCGTTTCCCCTCTCCACTGAAAAGCCTGCAACAAAATTTTGCGGGAAAAAAAAACCGGATGGATTTTCCCCAAGGGCGTCATCATATCCTCTCAAAAACAGGTACTTTTGGCGCCTACTTTCTGCATCCCGAAGCTGCGGGGTTAAAAAGCAAGGGGCCAAATGCAAGGGGTTGCTGGGCCGCCCGGGGGTTTTTTCCGATTGACCCGGGGTTTTCCCTTACCTCCCCTGATGGGATCAGTAAACCCGGGCGTCAGAGCAGAATAAAACATCCTCTTGACTTTTTAAAAATGGCCCCTTTTGACCCCAACCCCATTTTGTCCCCTCAAAGAGGTCTTCAAAACAATGGGTTATCCACGGGTGGTACACGAGTTGACATTTGGGCTGCCTTTTGTTGGCGGATGCTGATGAGTGATGAAAGACATTTGTGGCCGTGATGCGAGGACGAGGGGGTAAGATGTTGATGCGGTTGCCCTTTAACCCCTGAAGGAAAGATTTGGGAAACCCCTGTTCGGGTTTCTTAGATTCACAGGCCTTTACCCCGCGATGACAGGGCCCGAAAAGGGCCCTTGCCAAATGCGATCCCCTGGCATTCGGTTTTTCGCCCCGCACTGGAAGGGGGCCCCTTTTCTGTACCTCTACCCCCCATGTGCTACCCCCCTCCTTGCTCGCTTTTCCACCTGCCCTTTTGCTCCAGGGAAAAAAATAAAAAATTTTGGGAAAGGGATGGAAAAGTTTTTGGGAAAAATCTTTTTCTTAAAAAGACGGCAAATTACATCTATTTCAAAAACCCCCTAATTTTAAAACAAAATTGCTGGATTTCCCAAAGTAAAAATGCAAGGTGTTATCAACAAATCTGGACTGGGAAAAAGTCCCAAAAAAAACGTATCTGTTTTGTTTTTTGGTATAAAAACTATATTTTTTGCACCTTTCAATTCACCCGTGGTGAATATGAATTGCCCGTTTTTAAGGGGGGTTTACCGGGGAATTTTGCGTCCCAAAGAACAATGCTGGGTGCGCAAAGTCCAAAAAAAACCCTAACTGTTATGTTTTGGTATAATAAACGAAATTTTTTTGCCCTTTTTAATTCACCTTTGGGAATATTTGAATTTCGTTTTAAAATTTACGTTAATGGGTGCGTTTAATGAACAATGCTGGGTGGGCAAAAATCAAAAAAACATTTAAATGTTATGTTTTTGGGATAAAAAGGTATTTTTTGCACCTTTCAATTCACCCGTGGTGATTTTAAAGAATTGCTGTTTTTAAAAAATTTGTAGATTGCGCGTCAAAGAACAATTTCAGGTGCGCAAAAGTCAAAAAAACGTAACTGTTTTGTTTTGGGTTTAAAAAACGAAATTTTTTTCACCTTTTTAATTCCCCTGTGGTGAATAAAGAATTGCTTTTTTTTAAGATTAACGTTGAGTGCGCAATGAACAAAAGGGGTGTGCAAAAGTCAAAAAACAAGAAATGTTATGTTTTTATATAATAAATGGTATTTTTTTCACCTTTTAATTCCCCCGTGGGGGAATATAGAATTGGGTGTTTTTGTTTTGTAGATCCCGCATCAATGAACAATGCTTTGGGGGGCGCAAAAAATCAAAAAAAACGTAATGTTTTGTTTTGGTTTTAATAAAAAATATTTTTTGCACCTTTCAATTTACCTGGGTGGGGAAAAAAGAATTTGGGTGTTTTAAGATTTACGTAGATCTGGTCAATGAAAAAAATGCTGGGTGGCAAAAGTCAAAAAAAACTTTAAATGTTATGTTTTTTGGATAATTAAAAAGATATTTTTTGCACCTTTCAATTACCTTGGTGAAAATAGAATTGCTGTTTTAAAAATTTACGTAGATGCTGCGTAATGAAAAATGCTGGGGCCCCAAAAAATCAAAAAAAAAACGAAACATATGTTTTTGGGAAAAATAAACGATAAATTTTTTTCACCTTTTCAATTCACCTGTGGGGAATATAGAATTTTGTTTTTGATTTTGTAATGCGGGCAATGAACCCAATTTCTGGGTGTGCAAAAAGTCAAAAAACACGTAACTGTTATGTTTTGATAACATAAAAGTTTTTTTTTGGGACCTTTCAAATTCCCCTGTGGGAATATAGAATTGCCCGTTTTAAGAATTAAAGTAAATGCTGCCCCTCAATGAAAAAATGCTTTGGGGGCGAAAAAAAAAAAAAAACAGTAATGTTTTTGTTTTGGGATAATAAACATATTTTTTTCACCTTTCCCAATTTACTTGGTGAATTTTAGAATTGCTGTTTTTAAAATTAACGTGGTCTGGGGGTTTAATGAAAAAATGCTTGGGGTGCAAAAGTCAAAAAAAAAACGTAAACGGTTTTGGGGGTTTTTATAAAAAAAAATGGGATTTTTTGACCTTTCAATTCCCCTTGGGGGAATATAGAAATTTTGGGGTTTTTAAAATTTACGTAGATGCCGGTCAATGAACAAGGGTGGGTGGCCCAAAAAATTTAAAAAACAAAGTAATGTTATTTTTTGATATAATTAAAAAGATAAATTTTTTTCCCCCTTTCAATTTTTTGGGTGAATATAGAATTGTGTTTTTTAAAAAATTATGTAGTTTCTGCGTCAATGAAAAATCTGGGTGGGGCAAAAAATCAAAAAAAACAACGTTATTTTTTGGTATAAAAAAACGATATTTTTTGCACCTTTTTAATTCACCTGTGGGGGAAATATAGAATTGTGTTTTAAGATTTTCGTAGATTTCTGCGTCAATGAACAATGCTGGGTGGCAAAAATCAAAAACACGTAACGTTATGTTTTGGTAAATAAAAGTATTTTTTTCACCTTTTTAATTACCTGTGGGGGAATAAAGAAATTGTGTTTTAAGATTTAAAGTTTTAAAGCGCGTCAATGAACAATGGGGTGGGAAAATCAAAAACAGTAATGTTAGGGTTTTTGGTTTTATAAACCCATTTTTTTGCACCTTTCAATTCCCCCTTGGGGGAATATAGAATTGCTGTTTTAAAAAATTTTTCGTAGATGCTGGTTTAATGAAAAAAGCTGGGTTTTGGCAAAAGTCAAAAAACACGTAAATGTTATGTTTTGATATAAATTAAAAAGGGATTTTTTTGGGACTTTCAAATTCACCCCTTTTGGGGGAATATAGAATTGTTGTTTTTTGATTTAAAGTAGATCTGCGTTATGAAAAATGCCCGGGGGGCGCAAAAATCAAAAAACAGTAACCCGTTTGTTTTGGTATAATAAACGGTATTTTTTTCACCCTTTTATTCCCTGTGGGAATAAAGAATTTTGTTTTAAGAATTTTCGTAGATGCTGGGGTCAATGAACAAAGCTGGGGTGCAACTGTGATGTTTTTTACGATACACGGTATTTTTGGCCCAAAAAACAACCTGTGCTGACTACAAGATTGCTGGGTGTAAAATTTTCCCGCAAGGGGTTTGGGTATATCAACAGTCAAAAGGGTAAAGGGTAAAATTGAAAATGAACCCCCTATTTTGAAATGTTTTACTGATAATAAAAGTGGGTTTTTGCCCCTAACAAAAAACCTTTCAGTTACCCATTTAAAAGATGGTTTTTCCAATATAAGTTTTTTGGCCCGCCCAATTCCAGGAAAATTTTTTAATAGCCCAAAATTTTTAAAAATAAAGTATTAATACAAAAAGTTCCCACACTAAGGTTTTTGGGAAAATGATCCCCGTGTTTTTTTATAGATAGAGCTTTCTGTGTTCGCCCCCGGGCCCCCCCCCCCCCTCCCCCCCGCCCGTGAAATTTTCAGGGTAGATGCTTTCTTTAAAAATTTCTAGCTAACCCACATAAAAATCTTCAAATCTCTAATCTAATAAAAATTTGGAAAGGAAACACAGCTTTAAAAGTAAGGGGTTTTTCTGTGCAGAAATTTCCCAATTTCCCCTGGTGGGTTTTGGCCCCCGCCCAAACGCAGGGCCCATCCCTATGAACGTGAGAACCCCGAGGTGAAAAAAGGAAACCTGTTTATGGGAAAAAAGAGGTCATGTGATTTTTCCCGCCAAACGCAAAACCTAACACATCCCAGGGAGGGCTCGCCCCACACATCTCCCCCCTGGGTTTTTCTGTAAAATTTATTTGCTTTGGGCCGCCAAAATTACAGAAAGCGCCCAAAAAGGCACAATCTTAATAGATGATGCACAGATTTGAACCTTACTTATCGCATGATCTGGAAATGTCGATCACCCTACAAACCTTGCCGATTTCAACTTTGTGGATAAAAATCGCTCAACACTACACACGGCGCTAGATGACACCGGCAGTTCTGGCCTCACCGAGTGACCCCTGCTGCGACGTCCCCTTACTGTGCTGCGACCTGTTCCTGCTCCAGGAATATTTGTGCCATTGCCACCTCTCTGTCTGACATACTGTTTGTTCAAAAATTTACAGACTCTGTTTAATGAAGATATCTGTATATGATAAATACACACTCTGTCTTTGACTCCAATGAACCCCCTAAAAAGTTGGGGAACCCTTGGATATAAATTGGGCTCCACAAATGGCCAGGAAAAATTTACTTGTATGTGCCGTTTAAAAATACTTTGTATTTTACTGAATATAACAGCACAAACAGGCTTTATTAATCTTTGGATATGGATTATGCTACAGCCAAAATTTCATCTTTGGCGGGAAAAACATTGTTTCTTTTACTGAGTACAACTGCAGAAAAATACTTAGTTAACCCTTGGATGTAAATTGCGCAAAAGAAATGTGCTGCCAACAATTACCAGCTTTGTAGCATGTTAAAACGGCGTGTATTTTACGGAACACAACAACAGAAAAACTCGTAATTAACCTTCGGATATGAATTATGCTACAGCCAAAATTTCTTCTTTGGCGGTGAAAAACAACGTTTCTTTTACTGAATACAACTGCAGAAAAATACTTAGTTAACCCTTGGATGTAAATTGCGCAAAAGAAATGTGCTGCCAACAATTACCAGCTTTGTAGCGTGTTAAAACGGCGTGTATTTTACGGAACACAACAACAGAAAAACTCATAATTAACCTTCGGATATGAATTATGCTACAGGCAAAATTTCTCTTTGGTGTTGAAAAACACAGTTTCTTTTAGTGACCACAACAGCAGAGCAACGCTTAATTAACCCCTGTATCTAAATTGCGCAAAAGAAATGAGCAACCAAAAATTAAGTGGTATTTGGATTGTAAAAACGCTGTTTCTTTAACTGAATTCAACAGCAACAGGCTTAGATAACCCTTGGATATTCAATATGCTAAAGAACTGAGCAGATAGCATTAAAATGTATATGCAGCTGAATTGAACGCACACTGGACTTCAATTCCAATACCCCACAAAATCTGAATTAGAACGTAAGAGAAGCAGTCTCTGAGACAAGCTGTGACACCCCCTCCCCCCAAATCGCTGTATAAAAGTTAGTTCTTTAGTATGAGATACCATGAGCAGCAGTGGCAGCAGCTTCCCTACACAGCACACTGAGAGCAGTGTGAGCTGCCAGCGTCACGCCCAGACTTATATAGTGCGGTAACATTGAAGAATCCCGCCGGTCTCTGATTGGCTTTATCTCTGCACATGTCACGTAGGCTACGCCTTTCTTCCTCCCAGACTTCTTTGCCCCATGTAACGCCATGTGCTCACAGCCATTTTATCAATTAAAAACACGCTTCGCTCACGTGAAACACCCCAACCTTCGACTTCGTTCAGAATCGAAGTTTTCCTGAAGTTCTAAACGAATTCCACTTCGTTAGAATCAATTCGCCCATCTCTAATAATTACAATAAAATGGTGAGGTACCAGACGAGCTACTATCCTGATTGTTAATGACAAATTCAACCAACGGTAAGTATTTTACCCAGTCTACCTGCTGATCTGATACATAACAACAATGTTTTTGTGTTACCATTTGTTTTACCCTCTCTGTCTGCCCATTAGTCTCTTGGTGGAAGGCAGAGGAGAAGGACAGGTTGATACCCAGAGCCTTGAAAAGGGCTCTCCAAAAACGAGAAACGAACTGAATCAATCTGTCTGAAACAATATTCTCTGGTAAACCATGAAGCTTGACAATGTGTTTGACAAAGAGTTCAGCAAGTTTTTTGGACGACGGTAACCCCCTAAAAGGAACAAGATGGCACATCTTACTGAAACGGTCCACTACCACCCAAATAACTGTTTTGCCCTCCGAAGGGGGAAGGTCCGTCATAAAATTCATGGAGATATGGGTCCATGGATGTTCAGGTATAGGTAGAGGGCATAGTTCACCAGGAGGACGAGTTCTGGGAACCTAAGCCCGAGCGCAGACTTCACAAGATGCCACATAGGCCTCAATATCACAAGGCAATGACAGCCACCAGTAAATACGCGAAATAAGCTTTTTGTGCCAGACACTCCAGGATGCCCAGATAACACGGAATCATGAAATTCTTTTAATACTCGTAGCCAGAACTGAGTGGAAACAAAGACCTTCCAAACAGGACAATTAGCAGGTCTCATATCCTGGTGAGTTTTAATCTCAGTGGCTAAATCAGGGGAAATAGCTGAGACAACAGTCTCCTTGGGCAGTATAGGTACCGGATCCTCCTGGGATGCATGGCTGGCACAGAAGCTTCTAGATAGAGCATCAGGCTTCACATTTTTAGAACCAGGTCTGTAAGTAACAACAAAGTTTGAGCGCGTCGAAAATAATGCCCAACGTGCCTGACGTGGATTTAACCTTTTAGCACTCTCTAAAATGGTAAGATTTTTATGATCAGTAAGGACCGTTACTTGATGTCGGGCACCTTCGAGGAAGTGGCACCATTCCTCGAAGGCCCACTTAACAGCCAACAACTCCCGGTTCCCAACATCATAATGCCTTTCAGCTAAGGAAAATTTACGTGAAAAGAAGGCACAAGGGCGAAGGTTAGTCATAGTAGCGGACCTCTGAGACAAGACCGCCCCTGCGCCATACTCGGAAGCATCAACCTCAACGACAAAGGGTTTGCTATGATCTGCTTGAATCAACACAGGAGCTGATAAAAAACACTGCTTAAGCTTCTCAAATGCCTCTATGGCCACAGGTTGCCAATTACTGAACTTCACCTCCTTCTTAGTCATGTCAGTCAACGGCCGAACTAAGACAGAAAAATTACGAATAATTTTACGGTAGTAATTAGCAAACCCTAGGAACTGCTGCAAGGCCTTCAGGGATGAAGGGCAGACCCAATCGAGAATAGCCTGAATTTTACCAGGGTCCATACGAAGTGAGTTAGGAGTCAGCATGTACCCAAGAAAAGGTACCTCCTGCACCCCGAAAACACATTTTTCAAGCTTGACAAACAAACTATTTTCCTTCAGGATTTGCAATACCTACCAATCTTCCGAATAGATTAAAATGTTATCCAGGTAAATGACCATACAACAACCAATGAGTTCACGGAAAACATCATTAACCAGATTCTGGAACACTTTGCTCCCTGGATTTGATTGAACAGATCAGGGATCAAGGGTAACGGGTATTGTTTTTTTACCGTTATTTTATTCTGTTCACGCTAATCTATGCATGGACGGAGGCCTCCATCCTTCTTTCATGCACCCATGGAAGACAAGGTCGGTAATGCCCCTTCTGTAAGCTTTCTGCAATATACTGCTTCATGGCTAGTCTCTCTGGACCAGACAGATTATATATCCTACCCTTGGGAAACCTCACTCCGGGCAATAGATCAATGGCACAGTTGTAAGATCTATGAGGGGGTAGTATCTCCGACTGTTTCTGAGAAAATACTACAGCAAAGTCACGAATGAAAACAGGAATCTGCTCCACCTCAGTATTGCCCAGTATGGTAGGGAGACATCTGTTAACACACCGTTGTCCCCACTTGACTAATTCCTCTGAATTCCAGTCAAACACTAGGTTATGTTTCCGAAGCAAGGGCAGCCCCAAAACCACATCAGTGGGCAGCCCCTCCATGATAAATAGAATACACTCTTCAATATGTATGGATCCGACCACCATCTCAAGCTCAGGAGTACAATGTTGGATTGTGCCCTGAGCTAGTGGAGTGGAGTCAATAGCCACAACCCACAGAGAATCAGATAGCGGTCTCCAAGGTAGGCCTAGACGTTTGATGAAAGACGCATCAACAAAATTAGAAGCTGATCCAGAATCCACATCAGGGTGGAGTCACAAATCAGCTGCTGCAGAACGTTGCTCCCTGCAGACCGAGCGCCGCCCAGCCCTGACAGGCGCATTCAAAAGTGTCATATCGGCCATAAAATGCACCTAATTTTGGTGTATGACAATTAATTTATATAGAGAATAGGGTGTCAACATTTTTTTTTGCCGCAAAATACACCCAAAAAATGGTGCAGCCCTAATGGGACTTGTCGCCCTAAGTGTTTCAAGCTTAATCATAGCAGTTTGTCTGCTGCGCGGAACAGATATGCTTCTATCCGCAGACATGCACAGCACTTTATTGCCTGTGTTATATTCATGGTTACTGTTCTTTGTTTCTCATGTCATCTATGGTGCATTATTGGGGGTGGTTCTGGCATTTGCTTCTATCTGGAGCTGTCTCTGTCTGGTAGATCATGGCTAATATAAAAATCACTTCCATTAATGTTTAGGGATTTAACATTTCAGAGGGGAGAGGAGGTCATGCATCTTTTATAGCATGCATAAACAGAGGTCACATATACTGTGTGTACAAGAGATGGACTTTCTTAAGGATCATGTTCCCGCTGTGCGGGATAGGTAATATCCTTCCTGGTGTCATTCCAGCAACCTACTAGCTAAAACAACAGGAGTTGATGACTTCTTCTATAAGTCCCTCCAACATGAAATCCTTGAAGTCAAGACAGATGAAGAGGCATGTTATTTGTCAGATGCAGCATACGGGGTACCATACACTCACCGGCCACTTTATTAGGTACACCATGCTAGTAACGGGTTGGACCCCCTTTTGCCTTCAGAACTGCCTCAATTCTTCGTGGCATAGATTCAACAAGTGCTGGAAGCATTCCTCAGAGATTTTGGTCCATTGACATGATGGCATCACACAGTTGCCGCAGATTTGTCGGCCTGCACATCCATGATGCAAATCTCCCGTTCCCACCACATCCCAAAGATGCTCTATTGGATTGGATCTGGTGACTGTGGAGGCCATTTGAGTACAGTGAACTCATTGTCATGTTCAAGAAACCAGTCCTGAGATGATTTCGCTTTATGACATGGCGCATTATCCTGCTGGAAGTACCATCAGATGTTGGGTACATTGTGGCATAAAGGGATGGACATGGTCAGCAACATACTCAGGTAGGCTGTGGAATTGCAACGATGCTCAATTGTACCAGGGCCCATAAGAGTGCCAAAAAAATATTCCCCACACCATGACACCACACCACCAGCCTGAAACCGTTGATACAAGGCAGGATGATCCATGCTTTCATGTTGTTGACGCCAAATTCTGACCCTACCATCCGAAATGTCGCAGCAGAAATCGAGACTCATCAGACCAGGCAACGTTTTTTCCAATCTTCTAACTGTCCAATTTTTGATGAGCTTGGGCAAATTGGAGCCTCAGTTTCCTGTTCTTAGCTGAAAGGAGTGGCACCCGGTGTAGTCTTCTGCTGCTGTAGCCCATCTGCCTCAAAGTTCGCCGTACTGTGCGTTCAGAGATGCCTTCTTGCCTACCTTGGTTGTAACGGGTGGCTATTTGAGTCACTGTTGCCTTTCTATCAGCTCGAACCAGTCTGCCCATTCTCCTTTGACCACTGGCATCAACAAGGCATTTCCGCCCACAGGACTGCCGCTCACTGATTGTTTTTTTCTTTTTCGGACCATTCTCTGTAAACCTAGAGATGGTTGTGCGTGAAAATCCCAGGAGATCAGCAGTTTCTGAATACTCAGACCACCCTTCTGGCACCAACAACCATGCCACGTTCAAAGGCACTCAAATCACCTTTCTTCCCCATACTGATGCTCGGTTTGACTGTAGGAGATTGTCCTGACCATGTCTACATGCCTAAATGCACTGAGTTGCCGCCATGTGATTGGCTGATTAGAAATTAAGTGTTAACGAGCAGTTGGATAGGTGTACCTAATAAAGTGGCCGGTGAGTGTATATACCATAGCCAATGTAAAGTTGAAACCAGAAGTTTACATACACTTTACAAAAAGACACATATGCATGTTTTTCTCACATGAAATCAGAATAACTCTTACCCATTTTAGGTCAATTAGGATTAACAAAATTATTTATATTTGCCAAATGCCAGAATAATGAGAGAGATAATTTTTTAAGGCATTTTTATTACTTTCTGCAAAGCCGAATGTTTACATACACTGAGATTACTATGCCTTTAAACAATTTGGGACAGCCAGTATGATGATTTCATGTCTGGAAGTTTCTGTCAGGGCTAGGCAGCGCTCAGCCTGCAGGGAGCAACAGCCTGCAGCAGCTGATTTGCGCCTCCAGCTGGATAGACAGTCTTCTGGCAGCTCCATGAGTGACAGAGTCCCAGCCACTCTGGACTGGGTTCGTGTCTCACCAGCCAATGGGAGGACCTGGAGGCCGCTCCAATCAGCAGCAGGGGCGGTATCCGGGGATCACATTTAAATTCACTGCAGACTGAGTGCTGCGCCTGTGATATTACCTGTGCTATTGTTTGTTGTTTTGCTTATCCGTGTACCAGACCTCTGCTTGTTTTCCTGACCCTGTCTTGCGCTCTGATTCTGTACCTCGCTCCTGTTGGGTTTTACCTCGGCTTTACTTTGCTTCGGGGTTCCCGTTTTGTGGTTTTGGCGTTCCTGATTGGCTTTTTGCCCCCGGACTGTCGACTCTTCTTCTCCTGACGTCCCCAGATTTAGCACCGGGGCTGTAGCCCATTTGGCGTCTGCGCCCAGGGCGCACCAGGTAGGCAGGGCATGGGCGGGGTTCCTTTAGGCTCACTGTACCTCCCTTGAGTGACAGCTTCTGTTTGGGTTTTTTTGGTTAATTAGGGCACATCTGTGGTTTTTTTTTATGGACATCGTAAACACTGCTTTGTGTGAACTATGGCAAGTCTAAAAAAATCAGCCAATTCGGGAAGAAAAATGGGACTTGAAACGTCGGGGTTCTACTTGGGGAAATTTCCAGTCCCGAGGTGCCTATTCATCTGTACAAAAAAATTTAAATATGAATAAAAACAAGATAGGAATGTCCACCCATCAACCGCCAAAAGGAAAGGGGGGGTTCTGTGTCTGAGAGATAAAAGTCTTTCTCTGTTGTTATATAAAACCCAAGAACAAAACAAAAGACCTTGTAAATGCTGGTGGAAGCTGTAAGTTTTTGGGTCATTACCCTCAGGGGAAAAAAAAATACTGCATCAACACTGCTGAAAGGGCCCACAGGGGTCAGTTCTCCACTTCTGTCAGGAGGAATGGCCAAAATTCTACCAATTATTGTGAAAGTTTGTGAAATTTTTCCCCAAAACATTGACCCAATCATAAAGTTTAAAGGGGACAGCTACCAAATGTAATAAAATTGTAAGAGACCGGTCAGCGGAAACCCAAAACAAAGGACGTGTGAGGCCCGACACGGGTCCCAAACCCCTGCCCTGCCTTTTGGGGTGCCCGACTCCTTAATAGGCCCGGTCCCAACCAAAACTGAGTGCTATCGAATAATGAAAACAAAAGAAAGACAAACAGTACAAAAACAATAAGGGAAGGTCGGGGCAACCCAAAGTCGGTAACTAGGGGAAATTGCGTACAAATCGAAGGCAACAAATAAACGTAAAAACAGAGTAAGGTAACCGGGGGGAAGAATAGAGAGGGTGAGTTATGGGCAAAAACAGCCAGTAAAATGGGGTAAGGAGAGGAGACAAAAGAGCCCTTAAATACCTTCGGAAACAAAGGCAAAGGCAATAGGAGGAAAAAGGAAAAGACCAGATGGAAGTACAACTGTAATACCAGGCAAGGGCCGGTTCCCCCAGGGGAGTGCTGGAAGATTCCGGCCCCGGGCATTGGCCGAGAATCAATCAAGATTGCAGGGAGGAAAACTGAGTTCACACTAGTAAACATAAATGCAGACACTCTGTCAAAAACCATGGCTGACATCGCAACGGCCGTGGCCGGACCCAGAATCAAAGGGGGGTCTTTTTGGGGATGTCATGACCGAAAGTATGTAAAATCCAGCGTAAAGTTTTCTCGCAGGGCTCTTTTGTGTTATGCGACCTTTAAAAGGGTTCCCTGCTTTGAACCCTTGAGGGAAAATTGCTCTTCACTAAGAAGATTGATTAAAATCAAAAAACTGCTTCATGATATGCAGCTATGCAATATATGGCTCATCATGAATCCGTTGTCTTGTGACTATACTTTTTACGCTCACCCACAGAAAGCATACAGCAGGATTAACTATATTTTTCTCCAACACTCATTATTACCAAACACTAAAAGGGTCTCAATAGACATCATTCTCCTATCAGATCATGCCCCGATCCATTGCACACTTGCTGTCCCTGACAGAAGTCGTGGAGCTTTCATGTGGAGGCTCAATGAGACCCTACTTGATGATACTTTATGCCTATCAGACCTGACACAATCTATCAAACACATCTTAATCCCTGCTAACATTATACCAATTTAATGGGAATCTCTTAAATGTTTGCTGCGTGGAATCCTAATAAAGCATGGTTTAGTTTGAAGAGGGACATATCTGCAAAACTGGAGAAATTACTATCTCAGTTGGCTGCTCTGGAAATAGTGCATAAAAACTCAAGTAGGGAAGAAGATCTCTTTAATGCAAACTCGCCACAATATACTCCAAATACTTGATCAGAAACATAAAAGGTATAATCAGATTCGTGCTAACACTTTCTATCAATGAGTAATAAACCTGGGAAATTTTGGTCAGGATGAGGGGTAAGGGGCTTTCTTGTTTATTCTGACAATTAAAATGCACAGTGGAATGACGGTGCACAAGACTCCAGATATACTGGAAGGTTTTCGTATGTTTTTCCTAAAACTTTTTAAATCTCCCAAAAAGGCAAAACCCTCAGATGGGGAAAAACTAAATTAGAAGAGTTTCTTTCTGACATGGCTCTCTAAGATCTTGTCTGACAGACTTGATGCCTTGGAGAACCCCTTTTCTCCAGAGGAATTGCAGCTCTACGCTCCGGGAATAGTCCAGGACCCAATGGGTGTACCGTGAAATTCTTTAAGACACTTTTTTGGGAAAACCAAAATGCCCCCCCTTTTTTGGGACTCCTTCAGTTCTTTTCCCCCCCATTTAAAACCCTTCCAATTTCCCTTTTTGCAGGTGTTTCACAGTGATCCCAAAGGAAAAAAAAAACCCCCTCTTCTGACTAAAGCTACAAAACCCATTTCCCCCCTTAAAAATGCAAAAACTTTTAAACCAAAATTTATAGTCATTTGGGTTAAAATTAAAATTTTGGGATTTTGACCCCTTTTGGGAAATCGATAGGTTTGTTCGGCCGGAGACTCAGGAAAAACACTTAAAAACCCTTTCCCTATCATTCTTTCAGGTTTGATTGGCGGGAAAGCCCCCTTTCATGCCCCTTCTCTTTACATGTTTTAAAGAGCATTTGACAGGGTGGGTTGGGATTTTTTATGGGCTATGTTAGTTGGAGTGGTTATTGGTCCTGTGATGTTACACCATATACTGGCCCTATCCCCTCCACATGAAACAAATTTAAATAAAAGGGGTTCTTTTGTCCACAACTCAAAAACATTCGGTTTTGGCCCAAGGGGGGTTTGTCCTTTCTCCCCTATCTTGAAATGTGCTCCGATGGGATAAATTTGAACGGTTTCCTTTTTTGCGTTGACCCCAAGTATGTGAGTGTTTTAAAATTAAATTGGAAGGGGTTTTTAAAACGATCTATGGGGGTCAGGGATACCCCTTTATGGGGTTTTTTTACCAATTTTGGGTTTAACTTTATCGTTTAAAATATTGTCTTTTAAAGTCTGATGGGGGCATTATTTTTCCCCAGAGGAAAGGGGCCTTTTTTTTAAAATGGGACTGGAAAGGGTTTTTGTTAAAGAAAGAATGGCCGGGTTTAATCAGCCCAGAACATTGATTTTTGGTTTCTCGGGTGTTTCAAACGTTGACTGCCCTCTGGAAGAAGAGGGGCTTAAAGGTAGGGCGGGGGGGGGGGGGTTGTTATGAGTTTCGCCTTTGGCCCCCCTTTTTGTTTACCCTTTTGCTATGATGTAAATACATCCTTGTTCTTTGTCCAAGTGGCTATCTAACTGTCAAATAACTGCATTTTCCCGGTGTGGCCAAATTGGGTTTTTGGTTGATTTTAAAAGGGGAAGCGGCAATAAACCCGCTTTCACAAAGGGAAACCCAAAGGCCGGGGATCTGAATCTTCTTAATGTTCACCTGCTCTTTGTAATATCTGGACCATGTCTGTTTCAACAAACTGAGGAAAAATATGGGTTTTAAAACATGTGTAACATCTTTAGCCATCTGGGGGCTTCTGAAGAATCATGGAGAAACCCCCTTTTAGTTTTTTGGGTTAAAGTTTGTCTTAAACCCTTTAAACCCCCAAAACCCCGCTGTTATGAGAAATGCTCTAGATTTTGCCTTAACTCTTTCCTTGATATTTCCCACTTTAGCCCCAAAGGGCATCAATGTTTTTTAGTGTGCCCCCGTTTATGCTGTTCCCATTTCAATTTTTAAGGGCTTTTTGATGCAGTAGATGTTCCCTTTAAACCATTTAAAAAAAATTCAGGAAATTTTTTCCCCCATAGGGGTTTTATGGGGGGTTTTGGTTCTGGACGTCCTGAAAATCGAAATTTTTATGACAACTTTGGCCCAAATGTCCCCCAATGAACAAAGAGCAAATTGGAGAAACCATTTTTTTTGCTTAAATTTTTGGGTTCAATTTAAAACCCCTTTTTATTTGGTTATGTGGGGTCTCTTACAGGGCTATGTTTTACCTTTTTTTAATTTAAAGCAAAGGTGATTCCTGAACAAAAGTAAAAAGCCTTTTCCCTTTTTTAAATTTGGGGGGGGAAAAAAAATTTTTTGGCAAAAATTTAACCAAATGGCTTTTTAAGTTTTAAAAAGTTTACTAGGGTTTTAAAATTTCAACCAAAATGGCTGAGTTCCCCCTTTTTCCCCCCGGAGTAAAATTTTTAAAAATAAAAATTTTATTGCCTTGGGTATCTTATTTAAAGACCTTATATTTAAAAAATCTGGGACCAGACTTCACTTTTAACTTCAGATGTCTTGATAATAATGTTGGAAATTTAAAGTTTGAACTTTGAACTTGGAATGAAGAAAGTTTTCTATAGCTGCTCAAGTTTACAGTTCTTATACTGTAAATATGTTATAGATGAAGTCATTCTTAGTTCATGGCCATTTCAAAGCTTTTGTAGATGCCTCACTGTGTAGTATAGTACGATTTTGACGATATCAGTGTATATATATATATATATATATATATATATATATATATATAGGTATAGTCGAAATCGTACTGTTCTGTCTTTTTATATTGTATATATATATATATATATATATATATATATATATAGATATATATATATAGATAGATATAAATGTCTGTTATAGGTAGATATAGATTACTGCATATAGGTAGATACAGTAAGGAAAATAAATATTTGATCCCTTGCTGATTGTGTAAGTTTGCCCACTGACAAAGACATGAACAATCTTTAAAGGGAGCCAGTCACATAGGTTATGCCCTCCTTGCTGGGGGCAGCACAATCTAGTGTCAGACATGCTGTTTCTAGCGCTGGGTCCCTTATTCTGTAAGATGCTGTAGTTTTAGAGCATTTACCCCTCAATTCTTATTCATGAGTAGGTGTTAGCCCCACCCACCAAAGACTAACCCCGCCCACTTAGATTTATTCACATGTTCTTACCTATAGAATGTAATAGGTTTATCTGTTTAGGTGTGCGGGGTTTGAAAAAATACGGACTCTTTTAATGTCTATTCGAATGACTCTTCTGGATGAAAACGGCAGATTTGAGCAATAAATACACGAAAACTACAGCATTTTACAGAATAAGGGACACAGCACTGGAAACAGCATGTCTGACACTAGCTTGTGCTGCCCTCAGCAAGGGGGGCATAATCTATGTGACAGATTCTCTTTAATTTTAAGAATAGGTTAATTTTAACTTTGAGAGATAGAATATCCAAAATAAAATCCAGAAAATCAAATTGTATAAATTATATATGTTTATTTGCATTTTGCAGTGAGAAATAAGTATTTGATCCCTCTGGCAAACAAGACTTAATACTTGGTGGCAAAAATCTTGTTGGCAAACACAGCAGTCAGACGTTTTTTGTAGTTGATGATGAGGTTTGTGCTCATGTCAGGAGGAATTTTGGTCCACTCCTCTTTGCAGATCATCTCTAAATCATTAAGATTTTGAGGTTGCCGCTTGGCAACTCAAAGCTTCGACTCCCTTCATAAGTTTTCTATGGGATTAAGGTCTGGAAACTGGCTATCCCACTCAATGTGCTTCTTTTTGAGCCACTCCTTTGTTGTCTTGACTGTATGTTTTGGGTCATTGTCTTGCTGGAAGACCCAGTCATGACCCATTTTTAATGTCCTGGCAGAGGGAAGGAAGTTGTCATTCAGGATTTTACGGTACATGGCTCCACCCATTCTCCCATTGATGCAGTGAAGTAGTCCTGTGCCCTTAGCAGAGAAACACCCCCAAAACATAATGTTTCCACCTCCATGCTTGACAGTAGGGACGGTGTTCTTAGGGTCGTAGGCAGCATTTCTCTTCCTCCAAAAACGGCGTTGAGTTAATGCCAAAGAGCTAAATTTTTGTCTCATCTGACCACAGCACTTTCTCCCAATCACACACAGAATCATCCAGGTGTTCATTGGCTAACTTCAGACGGGCCTGCACACGTGCCTTCGTGAGTGGGGGACCTTGCGGGCACTGCAGGATTTTAAATCATTATGGCGTAATGTGTTACCAATGGTTTTCTCGGTGACTATGATTCTAGCTGCCTTGAGTTCATTAACAAGTTCCCACCGTTTAGTTTTAGGCTGATATCTCACCTTCTTCATGAGGAAGGATACCCCACGAGGTGAAATGTTGGATGGTGCCCCAGATCTATGTCTATTGACAGTCATTTTGTATTTCTTCCATTTTCTTACTATTGCACCAACAGTTGTCTCCTTCTCACCCAACGTCTTACTTATGGTTTTGTAGCCCATTCCAGCTTTGTGCAGGTCTCTGACATCCTTAGAAAGCTCTTTGGTCTTGCCCATGTTGTAGGGATTAGAGTCTGGCTGATTAATTGAGTCTATGGACACTATGGAGTCTTTTATAAAGATGACTATTTAAGACAGCTTTCTTTAATGCAGGTTACGAGTTGATTAGGAGCGTCTAACTGATCTGTAGGAGCCAGAAATCTTAATGGTTGGTAGGTGATCAAATATTTATTTCTCTCAGCAAAATGCAAATAAATTTATATAATTTATACAATGTGATTTTCTGGATTATATTTTGGATTTTCTATCTCTCAATGTTAAAATTAACATACCCTTAAAATTATAGATTTTCATATCTTTGTCAGTGGGCAAACTTATAAAATCAGCAAGGGATCAAACAATTATTACCTTCATTGTATATCTATCTATCTATCTATCTATTTATCTATCTATCTATCTATCTATCTATCTATCTATCTATCTATCTATCTATCTATCTATCTATCTAGGATGCCATCTTGGACAGTCCCAGGGTCATTAACTCACGGATCGTCATCTTTCATGAGACGTTATGACACATATGTCACATGGGCCACACGATTTGGTCCAACTGACTTCAACCAGTTTTATTTAGGCACAGGTACAAACTAAACATAAACAAAAACTAGGCCGTCTGGCCACTAACGCCACACATATAGTTTAACCCTCTCTAACGTGGTCTGGACCTACAGTCCAGCACCATCAATACCGTACAGTCACTGTACACAATATAGGCTTTCCTTAGCCTTGGATCAGAGCCATTTCACCTACTCGGCTTTGCTCCAACCTTGGCAGCAGACCACACCCATGATCACCTGGTGTGCCAGGATATTCATAGGCCTCCAGGGACCTGCACAAATCCTGTCCTGGAATAGGGGGAGTAGGCACCCACTCAACACTGCCTACTCCCAACAAGAGCCACCCCAAATCGGCTGAAGCAGTCACACTACCTATAGATGGCTGACAACCGCTTATAGTGGCTGACAACCTACATGATTGGCTCCTGCCCCACAAAGGACAGGTAACCTTAAGAATGTGTTTCTTGCAGGTGTCCTGTTTTACTCCACCTGGTGGCAAAAACATGTGACCACCCGAGGTCGCTCTGCCACATATCACCCCCTTAGATAAAGACTGTAGGTCTTTTTCACCTTGCACAGCCTCCTTCCAGGGTCAAAACTCCTACACATGGGAGCCGTCTCACATGACTTAGGTTGTGCTCAGTTTTTGTGGGGAAGCACTCCCCTTTTCTCAGGGAATTTACTTTTATCCCACCTGTTCCATAACAATGGAGGCATACATCCCATTTCCTGCTGGACAGCACCGGAGTCATCCATACACTCGACCCTTACCCCATTCACCTGGGTACTTGTCACTAATGGCAACATCCCCTCTACATGATCAGACACGGAGATCAAATTGTCCACATACGCTTAGTCATGGGCTCATACAATGCACTGACCCCACAATGGGCAACAGACAGTTTATAGCCACTTACTATAGGAGCCACAACCCATGGGCGCCCTGCAACTATCTTCAAAGGAGAACTCTTAAGATGCCTACTAATTAACCCAAGGCTGGTAACCGGCTCATTTACACCCTTAATATCAGCACCATCATAGCTAGTAGCCTAGCCATTCCCTTCCTTGCCTGCCAGAGACTACATTTTCAGTGTTTCCACTGGGCAGTGTTCTCACTATTTTGGGAGCCACAGAGGCAAAGGACCCCTGTTTGGACCCAACAACCACACTAGCTTCACAAGAAGTTGAAATGACAGCACACCTCTCACGGTTGCTATCCACCATGATCCCTGGTGGCACACTTGAGCACCAACCTGGTACCTATTTGTCTGCAGGGTTACAATGAGACCTAAATTTCTCTTCATCACAAGGCCTCTGGTTCTCACTGACCATCTCTTGACCCAGAGGCTCAGCTACAACTTCTACTTTCTCTGGACCATAAAACTACGCCTCTTGACTACTAGCCATCATCTGGTTTCTGCCAGGTGTTCCACTAGTGTCACATTTATATCTGTTCATATATCTGGTTACTGGCTGTATCTAGCAACTGACTTTTTCCAACCTAAGGTGAGAGCAGGTTCACACTGAGCACATATGAAAGAGTCTGGAGACACCATGGAAAAGGTTCTGCTGCCTGCATCATCCTTCAACATGACCAGTATGTACTAGCTAGAGGTACCCTGACTGTCAATGCAGGTGCAGTGAGTCTTGGATTCCTTTTGATGCATGACAATGATAGACCTCATGTGGCTGAAGTGTGTCAGCAGCTCCTGCATGATCAAGGCATTGATGCTATAGACTGGCCTGTCTGTTCCCCAGATCTGAATCCAATCGAGCACATCTGCAACATCATGTCTCGTTCCATCCATCAATGCCACATTGCACCACAGACTGTTCAGGAGTTGATGATGCTTTTATCAAGGTGTTGGAGGAATTCCCTCCGGAGAACATCCCCTACCTCATCAGGAGCACGCCCAGGTGTTGTAGGGAGATCAAACAGGCAAACAACGAAGTCTATTATGTGGTACCTTAGTGCTCCCTTTATTTTTGGCGATATATATATATATATATATATATATATATTTATTATATATATATATTTATATATATATATTATATATATATTATATATATATATATATATATAATATTATATTATATATTATATTATAAAATTACCACACACACATACAGTGGGGGAAAAAAAAGTCTGATAGTCTAGCGAGTTTGCAAATGTACGAAGAGGTCTGTAATTTTTATTTACAGTAGGTATTACTTCATCTGTGAGAGACAGAATCTAAAAAAAAAACCCAGAAAATCACATTGCATGTTTTTCTAAGTAATTAATTCTATTGCACGAAATAAGTATTTTATACACTAAAAACGGAATTTAATATTTGGTACAGAAACCTTTGTTTGCAATACAGAGGTAAGACATTTCTTGTAGTTCTTGACCAAGTTTGTATACACTGCAACAGGGATTGTGTCCCACTCCTCCATACAGATCTTCTTAAGATCAAGTTTCGGGGCTGTCGCTGGGCTTTATTGAGTTTCAGTTCCTTCCAAAGATGTTCGATTGGGTTCAGGTCTGGAGACTGGCTAGGCCACTCCAGGACTTTGAAATTCTTCTTTCAGAGCAACCCCTTAGTTGCCCTGGTGGTGTGTTTTGGGTCATTGTCCTGATGAAAGACTCAGTCACGACCCATCTTCAATGTTCTTACTGAGGAAAGGAGGGTGTTGGCCAAAATCTTGCGATACATGCCCCATACATTCCCCCTTTAGCATGTTGCAGTTGCCCTGTCTCTTTTGCCAAAAAGTTCCCCCAAAGTATGATGTTTCCACCTCCATGCTTCATGGTTGGGATGGTGTTCTTTCGATTGTACTCATTCTTCTTCCTCCAAACACGGCAAGTGGAGTTGAGACCAAAAAGTTCTATCTTAGTCTCATCTCACCACATGACCTTCTCCCATGCCTCCTACAAATCATCCAGATGTTCATTGCTGAACTTCAAATGGGCCTGGACATATGCTGGCATGAGCAGTGGGACCTTGTGTGCCCTGTAGGATTTTAATCCATGACGAAATACTGTGTTAGTAATGGTAATCTTTGAGACTGTGGTCCCAGCTCTATTAAAGTCATTGACCAGGCCCTCCCATGTACAACCTCAATTCCAAAAAAAGTTGGGACACTAAACAAATTGTGAGTAAAAACTGAATGCAATGATGTGGAGGTGCCAACGTCTAATATTTTATTCAAAATAGAACATAGATGACAGATCAAAAGTTTAATCTGAGTAAATGTAACATTTTAAAGGCAAAATATGTTGATTAAAAATTTCACAGTGTCTACAAATGCCAAAAAAGTTGGGACAAGTAGCAATAAGTGGCTGGAAAAATGACATTGAGCACATAACGAACAGCTGGAAGACCAATCAACACTAATTAGGTGAATTGACAACATGTTCGGGTATAAAAAGAGCTACTTAGAGTGTCAGTGTCTCTCTGAAGCCAAGATGGTAAGAGGATCACCAATTCCACCATTGTTGCGCAAAAAGATAGTGCATTAATACCAGGATGGTGTTACCCAGCTTAAAATAGCAAAGACTTTAAAGTTATCATCATCAACCATACATAAGATCATCAAAAGATTCAGAGAATCTGGAACAATCGCTGTGTGTACGGGTCAAGGCCGTAAAAAACTCTACTGGATGCTCGTGATCTCCGGGCCCTTAAATGTCACTTCACCTCAAACAGGAATGCCACTGTCAAGAAAATAACAGAATGGGCTCAGGAATACTTGAAAACAAACATTGGCACAGCACTGTAGCAGGACGTCCAAATATATATAATAAAAAGCTTCTTTATTACGAATCCTTTAAAACCCAAGACATCCAAAAATAGAAAAGGTCTAACGCGTTTCGGGAGATAGTACTTTCTTACTCATAGCCTAATACATAAAGCTACACATTAGTCTTATATACAAGATATAATTAAAAAGCATACAACTCACCTGAAGACCGTGGTGTTCACCTGCCCGGCATGCCTGCAAACTTCCGGTTACAGACTCCGAAACCGGAAGTGACGTACGGAAATGCGCAAACAATGTGCATGAATCTAAAACTGGCAAGATTTTCATGCATGCGCACATCAAAAAGTTGTTCTCTTCTCCCCGAGCAGCTTGTCTATTGTTCTTTAGCCCATCCCAGCCTTGTGCAGGTATACAATGTTGTCCCTAATGTCCTTAGACAGTTCTTTGGTCTTGGCTATGGTGGAAAGGTTGGAGTGTGATTGATTGAGTGTGTGGATGTAACGGAGGAGTGGATCCTCTGGGCCAACGCAAGCGATGATAGCTAAGCCACGCCAGGGAACGGAGTCTAAATGGGG
>JAODAL010046441.1:0-30911 GCA_025379985.1 Phyllomedusa bahiana | reverse complement strand
TAACCCCAATGAAGATTACAATCTAAAAGTGCAGCCTCAATTGATCTTTTATACCTGTGTGAATGCACGATAGATTCAAAACCCTAACCAATAAAGAAATGTATGTTGATTTTCAACACTCAATACTCTAACACCTGCCGCGCTTAATGAAGCGCAGGAGTGAATCCAGTAATTACTGTTCAGATATTATTGCGGTTCACAGGATGAGTTTGCTCAATAGGCAGATTTTCGCGTAATATGATTTGCTTTTAGGAAGAGTTAATTTTGTAGGAATTTTAGGAAGGTACGTTTTAAATAGAAAGCCCCGTTTTTTTATATTAAATTGAGTTGATTAGAGTACATAGTGCTATGTATAAACCTGATTTGTTTCCCATTCCGGATGGGAATACTGGCATAGGAGCATGCGCATGCTTGGCATCTGAGCTTCGACGTGGGACTCCTGGTATACCCGGTCTATGACGCGGACTTCCGCTTGCTCGGAGATCGGGACTGTTCCAGCGGTAAACTTACAGGAGAAAGGATAAATCATCTGGACAAGCGGTCATTGCTAATAATAGAGGTATAAATGACGATAGTTGAATTTTAACATGTATTTTTAAGTGTTTTTTATGAGTTGTATTAAATGAATTTTGAAGGGAATATGGGGATACAAAATATGTATGCACCCGTTCATGTGGGAGGTTTATAACTGATAGGGGAATTGGTCAATTAAGAAAGGGTTGGCCCTGCTAAGACTATTTGAGTAATGCAGAACTTGCGATGTGTTTAAACTCCTGAGGAAGCTCGCGATGATGCGAGTGAAACGCGTAGAGGCTTAGTTTTAATTTTATTGTGTTGTTAAGTTTGTTGTTTTAAAATAAATTCTCATATTTCCAATGAGGATTTATGTCCCTTCCTGATAACTCTATGGAAGGACGCTTTTAAATCTGAAGAGTGCTAGTATAGTACCTCCGATCCCGGTCTGCAAACTGAAATCAGTTGCAGAGGCCACAGTTATATAATTCACTCCTGCTCCTGAGTTTGGGGTGCACGAGTGGCCAGCGAGGTATCTGGCAGCTGACGGTCGGATTTTGCTACAAATGTGTAATCTGTGTTGTACCATATCTTGTACAACGGTTCAGGTGAGCATTTTGCAACGCTATCTCGCAAGTTCTCAAATTGTAAACGTGAGCCTACCACCCCAACTATATCCTGGGCGCCTGTCTGTCCCGTCTCCCCCCTCTTCTTTTGTCTATTCTTCTGTCTCGGTGAGGAGGTCATAGGAATGTCTAACAATTGTAACAATATATATGTTGGTCGTTTAATAACCCCTACTATATCACAGAGCTCAGCTCCTCTTACCTGCTGCCTCTTATATAACCCCTATATATCACAGAGCTCCGTCCTTGGCACTCTATGCATAGTAACCCTTATATCACCGAGCTCAGTTTCCTCTTTCTATCATATAAACCAGTATATATGTCACAAGAGCTCTGTTTCTCTCCCTCCTAGCATATAAAACCTATATATCACAGCAGCTCAGCTTTCTCTTCTCTATGAAGCATCTATTGTTAGGAATCATCCTCTTGTTGCGATCTCCGAGCTTGTTGCTGCCTTCCATTTTGTATTATTCACTTATATAAAGGATATAGCCTTACAATATTAGAAGTGCTAATCTAGTGCGAGATATCTCCTATGATTACTTTGAATGTGCAGACTTTCGAATTCTTTCCTTATCTATGTGGGGCTGTCCAGTGAAACTAAAGAAAGAAATGGTCTTAGCTGTTCATGATTCATGTGAGCCCCTTAAGAAAGGGACCATAATTGTCTAAGATATCTCACATGTAGGCCACTCCTATTTCATAGCTCCAATGTCTAGTGTTTATGAAAAGAAGTATGTATAGTTTAGTTATCTTGTCTATTTTTTTAAGATAAGACTAATTGGTATCCTTCACAATTTTATGTTCTTCTATACTTGTATGACACTAATTGAAAACTACTAATTTATGATCTCTTGGCACAGTAGTGTTTCAGAAAATAAGGTTATGTAACTCAATGCATTGGAAATAAACGCTAGACTCATTAGAATCTCAACTTGTGTGTATTGATGTGGTTTGCGTTTTGCTTCTAATCAGGCCTGAAATTATACACAATTTGGAGCACTCCATACAAAAATACAATTAGGAAAACCTAGACATTTCCACGTATGCAAAATGGCGCTCTACTACGTGAGACATCGAGGGAAGGAAGATGACCTGCTGGACCACCCGGGACTCAGAGCTGGACTACGGGGAGCTCGGAAAACACAGATTCTAACAACAAGTCAGCGACAGAGTGAGTGGCCCTTTATCTTACCAACTGATCTGTGCTTCTAAGTGACTTTGTTTTCCCGTCCGTGTGTAAAGTAAGCTTTGTCTCCTTTATTGAAAAACCTTGTGCTTTTTGCAAGAATCTGATAAGAATGGTATGTTGTATGAGTGTGCTGTTGCTAATGTGCTAATGTATATTTGGCTGTGTGAATTAGTTTAACTTTGTGCTTTCCCTGTATGTTGTGTTCTCTCATTTGGATTTTGTGGAAATTGATAGATAACATAACCAGGGAGTAGGGAACCCTGGAACCCCCAACCTGACTCTTTAAGAGTTTCTTTCTTGATAAGACACAGTGTTTTGAGTGCATTGAGTCCAATTCTTAAGGAATATGAGGAAAAAGTATAAGGGGGAACAGAAGGAAAAGGGGAGGGGGGGTTAAGCTTATGAATGCTTAAAGCGTACTGCAATGAATTTGAATTTGGGAAAACCACACTGGAGAAACAGGCCATTTGGTTTACAGCACGGGAGATAGTAAAGGTTAGGGCAGGACAGAAAGCTGTGTGCAAATGGTTGCAGTTAAATTGTTACAAAAAGCAAGATTGTGTCAATGCTCTCTGATATTGCTAGGTGTATCATTGGGAAGACTTTGGCCTCCCAATATGGAGGGCTGGGTTAAGAATCACAAGTTCTCGCGCGACATGTTGGAGAGTTGGGTGAGGGGTAAGCTGTTAAAAGACAGATTAAAGAGAGGTTACAGATCTCTAAGAAATCATTAAGGGGTTACTGTATTATTCTCTCCCTGAAAAAAATCCATCTCCCTATGCAGGAATACGATTGACCGTCACGCGACCTCAGTAACCCTGGAGTCTGTGACTGTTACAAGATTTGGCCAGCAAAATCCTGCGAGAACTCCAACCCAAAGAAACTACTGGCTGTGAGAGGTTTTATTTGTGTGAGCTCCCGGCGTTCCCAGATCACGACCAGGGATGTATTTCACTGTATTACCGCAAGACTCTGTGTTTATTCCTGGCGCGTAGCTGCTCACAGCCAACAAGTGCAGAGAAAGGGACAAGTGAGAGTGCTTGCCTCGAGCAGATACTTAGTACACCACCTATAGCTCTGTATCAGACAGGCTGGGGGTACAAACCAGACTTACTGAGATTATAAGCCCATGATCCCCCTCTGAACAAACAAGTTCTATATCTCACAAAATTACATGACCCTGTCACCAGGAACCAATGGCTTTTGCTCCGCCATTGTGATGGTGCCTGATTCAGAAGTCACGTTATAATGCGCGGTGTGATCTGGCCCTCCGTTATAGCAATACTCAAAGCTGTGGAGCTATGAGGATAAAGTGATAATGGAAGTGTGCAGTTAGAAAATTGAAAATGAACCTGAACTGCAGCAGAGCAGAAAATGGTCCAGAGTGGAGGGATCTCTGCACAGGGCGCAGAGATTGGGCTAGGAGAAACTGAATGGAGACATCCATAAGCCCTCTCTGATTCTGACCCAGGAAAGAGCAGAGTCTTTTAACGAGTTTTATGCTAGGAGGCTGCAGCAATGCATGGACTGATGTTGGGATAATAATGATCACTCGCGCGGGATGATATTGCTGATACCCTTATGGCTACAGCTTTTGTTGGGGACTTAAAAAACTAGCCCCTGCGTCTCGACTGAAGCCTGTAGCCAGGAGTGGCGTGCATAGTGTGTTCCCCTGCTAGCTGTTACAGTGCAAGCGACCTGAGTGAGCGTAGAATCTCTCAGTGTCATCGAAAGGAAAAGAAAGTAGTCGCGCTTGCCTCCATTAGCAACGACTGCTGGGCCAGAGGAAATGTGATAACAGAGAGAGGGGGGCCAAACCAAAACACATATCAAAGTCATTTTGCAAAATAACCTGGCATTTTAAGTGAAATTGCACAGATCTTTTCCTGGCTGCAAACCACCGAGCTCTGACCACTGATCAAGGTGCCGACGCCCCTCAATGAGGAGCTGGCAACCCTGTACCATTCCTCCCTGTAAAGAAGCTTTGCAGAAGAAGGTGTGCAACGTTCTATGAATGGGGAGGTGATGGGAAAATAAAATTCTCCCTTTCACTATTGGATATCGTGGGGCAGCCATATAGCGCATGTCAGGGTTGCGCCAGATACCTTTTGATTTGAGGAAGTGAGAACATCACAATCCTGTGTTGGCATGGGAATAAGAATAACTTTACATGAAACAGCACGCTTAATTTAAATTCAAAGGACAAAGGCTAGCACTAAATTGCTTGTCAGTGATGCATACTACACTTTCTTTGTTGGTCACTGATGTTACAAATGCCTTGGTGCCCAGTATTAAATTTGAACCTAGCGGTGAAGTACAGGTATGAAACATCAGATACTCACTGATAAAATTTTGCATTGCTGGCTGCTTTGTTGTCTGACCACTTTATGTTTTTGTGTTAAAAGAGGAGTACATCCATCCTACTTTCCCAGGTACCGATGAGTTGTGGGCGCGGCAAAAACAGGATATTGGGTAGGCTGCGAAGTAGCTCCCGAATGGTTAAATTTTAAAAACCAGGTTGTACTCCTCACTAGGACTCAGTGGCACTATCCTCTCCAGTCATTCCACTAGAGGATGCTATTGGTCAGAAAATTGATGAGTATTGAAACTCCAAAGCTTCATGAAGGAGAAGACAACATCGCCCAGCAATTTCTCCATTGTTTCCATCAAGATGAAAACCGCCATGAAGGGTACAACCTGATTATACTTTTGTTTGGTTCATGATTTAAGGGAAATCAATAAGTGTCACTGTATTGGGACACACCTCTGGTCGCCTCAATCCAAACAAAAATCTTTGGCGCAGGTGCTATCCTCAGCGCTACTTTAGTCTTATTGATTTGCTAATGCCTTTTTTCAGTGTTCCATTGCACTCTCCCTGACACTGCCGAAATATCTTTGTTTGGCCATTCACATTCAAAAATAGGCAGTTTTAAATGGCGTTTTGCCACAAGGGGCTGCACAAACTCCACCCTAGCATGTACACACAAGCATTGCAGGCAGTCTGCAATCATGGAATTCAACCATCTAGGTGTCGTAGTTTGCAGTATGTCTCGAATGATTTGATTGCATGTGTGCAGAGGAAACTTTGCCATCTGCCAAACCAGCTTACAATCAGTCTGCTTACATTTCTAGCGGACAGTGGCTGCAAGGACTCGCGAGAGAAATTGACACAATTTTGCAATACAAAGGTTGTGTTCATCGGTCACTGTCTGTATCAATGTGCTAAAACATTAGGACTGAGTGAAAGGAAAAATGTTTTTTTTTATTTTTCTTTTTTTTTTTTTTTTTTGTTTTTCTTTTTCATTCTACAAGCTTTGGCCTGTTCCCATAAGTACACTACAGACTTATTGCTCGAACTTTCCTTGGCCTAGTCGCTGATACTGTAAGCTTTGGCCTTATGTGTCTGCCTCTCTTTTTAATGGAACCGTTGTAATGCCTGTCTTTCTACTGTTCCTTTTACTCTTTCCCCACAGGGCTATTGACAAATTCACTGAGTTCGAAGGTTGCCAGCCTCTGCCTCTCCAGCTGAAACACCAAAGCTGACCTTTGCCCTTTTCTCTCTTCTGCACTGAGACTTTGGGTCATGCAACATGGTTCTCACACAAGACATGAACACGGTGGCGAGGCCCCAGACGGTTATTACTCCTTACGTCTGGACAATGTAGCTCGAGGTGCCCCCTTCAGTGTCAGGGGCCGGGTAGCTGCAGTGCAGAGGGCACTTGGTAGATGTAAAATCCTCAAAATCACCTTGAGACATATCCTAGTGACTGTCATCACAACCGCATTCGGGAACATTCAAGGCATACTGACACAGGATTACAGCTAAAACACCTCTTACTCTTGACAGACCACATTAAGAATGCAATAGTGCCTATTGATGCCACCAAACATCTCACATACCAAAGGTGCACTAAATGTGAATCGCTACTCTACTGCCAATAGATTACACGCGGATTTGCTAATGGGGGAGGGCGGGAAGAAAGTTTATTTGTAAAATCCTTAACTGACACAGAATTGCATCATGCCACACATCGTAACATGGATGTATATCTCTAATGCAACAAGAAACAGTAGGAGTTTGAAAGAATGTCTGATGAAACACCTTTGGCTAATCCTGATTTTGAGATTATTTGTAGATGGCTCCAGATTGCAAAGGAGATGATGGACGGTTCCATACTGGATATTCTGTGGTCAGCACACACACGACACATACTTGGACTCGAAGAGCGCTTGTCTCTGCACAGAGAGGCGGAGCTTGAGCACTCTCTGGAAGCTGTGTAGAGTGGTCGAAGGGTAAGACCTGCTATATTTACACAGATCTAGAATACGCCTTCGGCATCGCCCACAGACTATGACCCATTTGGAGAGCAAGAAATTTCCTGGACCTTTCTGGGTCAAACCCATCAAGAATGGTGCAGCAGTAAAGGAGCTTATGGACTCTCTACTATTACACAAGAAAATGTGGCTATAATCAAAGGGAAAGGCTCTACCAGACACATAACACCCTCAAAATAAAGAAATTCCTTTGATGACTGTGTGCCAAAACAGAGCAGCTCTGAAACGTGGAAGAAAGAGAGAAGCGTGAAAACAAGGTCCATAATGCTTGCTCAGATCAAAGAACCTGGAGTGTGAGTGTTGTAAAGACTTTGTCTCACAGGCTACAGGCAGAAGAAATGGACTGTGTTGGAGCTAAAGATAAGATGGCATATAGGGGAACTCTACCAGAACCTGCCTGCCATGAGCCCTGGTCCGATGATGGCGCGAGCGGTCCAGGGAAAACACATATCTATCAAAAGAGCCATGATTGCCCACTGTTGACAAACTTTGGATAGCTCCAGGGATTCTAGCACTGCTGCTGCGAGACTCGTACAGGTTGTATGATTTGTGCACTGAACAATCCAGGGACAGGACTGTAAGAAACAATGTCTATCTTCATGAATGACACACCTCACTTAAACAAGTTAACACTAGAGATGTTCCCGCATACCAATTGTAGGTTGGGTGTTCTTACCCTGGGCATGGCCATAGTTAGTCTAAACACCGGAGGTACACAGATAATGGCCTTCAGAGGGGGTAGTTGGGTTCCACGGACACTCATAAAAGAAGTCTGCACCTTAGGAGAAGTTCCTATGTGACAGGTAGTCTCAAATTAGCTTTGAGAAACTTCAGCAAGCTCGGATAGACTGCTTCCATATGAGATGGAATTACTGCATTATTTAGAAAGGGTAATGTACACAATGCTTCTTGGGGGGCCGATTCCTTTCCTTCTGCAGGAGACGACACGCTGTTCACTCATAGCTGGCTACTGTATGTCCAAATTATGCATCAGTCTGACACATCCTACACAACTCCTAGATTAATACATTGTGCTACATCAATAGATATTGTAAACCATGGGAGAAAATCGAAAATGGTGTTTAGGTCCAAGGTAACACGATTATGATACACTATTGCACATCAATTAAGCCGCGGACATTCTAACACCTTGTGGAAAACTACCTCGTAGTGTTTATTGGGTTTGTGGTAACATGCTTATAAATGGATACTGTGGCAAGTAATGGTTCCTGTACTTAGCAAGATCTGACCCAACCCACGTAATCGTGTCAATTGATAAAAGCTCCCGTGTAAACAGTATCCCATACTATACTTTAGTTAAACGGAGCAGCAGATAAAATCCTGCGTAGAAATGGTAGGCCAATGTAGTCTAGAGCATGGGTGTGTGGGAATAAGATAGCCAGTACCACTCTTCATCATTGGCAATGGTGATGCAGATATGGGATAAATTAGTAGAGAGCACTGATTATTCTAGATGAACAGATATTGTGTCTATGCTGGTAGTGGTAAATGCGTACCAAACTAACATACAGACGGCAATTTTGATTCATAAGCAACAAATCAACATTATATAGTTGTTAGTTATATGTCTTACTTACTTTTTTGGCGGAATGTGCGCCATTGTTGGACGAATGTGGTATGTTCTACATTGACCCGCGATGGGACACCTGCAAGTGCCGCATGCAGATAGACCAGTAAAAGATTTCAGGGAGAAATGGTTAAAGAAACCATCAGATGAACTCAAGACACATGGTGGAGTAGCACTTTTGTCATTCTTAAATCAGGCAAACTGGTTCAAAGGAAATAGGAGGTGGCTGTTGGGAATATTAAACCTATCGTGGCAAGTTATAGTAATAATCTTATGCTTATATTGTTTATTTAAACTAATACAATGTTTGTCGTAAGCGGATGGCAGATCAAAACTTGAGAGCCGGAAATAAAAGGTATTAAGATAGGGTTATAAATATTAGAAGCACATGCGGGAATTGGTGTAGGTGTAGGCGTCCAGCAGTTGACATTAGGTCACTGATATAACCTGATAGTTGTGAGGTTCTGCTATTAAACCATTCAAAAGGCGGAATGTTTAGGAATCATCCTCTTGTTTCTATCCTCCATATTGTATCTGCGCTTTCCATTTTGTATATTCACTTATAAAAAGGCATATTAGCCCTACAATATTAGAAGTTGTAATAGTGAGGAGATATCTCTATGATACTTTGTCATGTGCAGAATTGTGTCGAATTCTTACATTATCTATGTGGAGCCTCAGAGGAAAACAAAGAAAGAAATGTCTAGGTCTCATATCTCATGTGAGCCACTTAAGAAAGGCACATAAATGTCTTATAAATATCTCACTGTAGGAGCCCTCAAGCAATGTAGTAGGTTTATCAAAAGAAGTAGTATAGTGTGTTATATTGTCTATTATTTTTAAGGGATACTCAACTAATTGGTATCCTTTCAAAATTTAATGTTCTTCACTATTACCTTGTATGACACTAATTGAAAAACTATCTAGATTTCTTAGATTCTTCGCGCAAGTAGCCAGAAAAAGGTGTATAACTCAATGCATTGGCTAAATAACTCGGCAGAATACTTCATTCAGTGACATGACAACTGTGTGTATGTGTGTATGCTTTTGTTGCTATTAGGGGCTGAATGTACCACCACTTTAGTGGGAGTCATACACTATACAATTAGGGAAACCATTGAATTTCCCTATGACCCTGATGATGTGAACACATGAGCTCAGCTTCTCTCCTTTATCATATACCTATATATCAACAGAGCTAAGCTCCTCTCTGTCCACGGGTGGCTCCCTGCAGCCGTGAGAGTTGGGCTCGAGGGCCACACCCGTGTCCCGTTGTGCCCCCCCCCCACTTGGGAGTGAGTGGTGCCGCTGGGTCCGCATGTTTGGGCAGCAACTGGCTGCACTCGCTTCCTCCGATATGCCAGGTTGTACCTCGGCACGCTCCTGTCCGTGATGCGCCTCCTGCTATGCCGCTCACATGCCGTACGTGAGCGCACTTAGTGGGTGCCACGCGCGGAAGTTCTTAGAGATTTAAAAGGGCCAGCGCCGCCGGTAATTGGTTTATGGGGCCGGCCGCTGGTTCTATATAAGGTTACCGTCCGGCACTTTCGCCGGCGGTGTCTATATTGTGCCCATTGCCTATGGAGTAAAGCGTTGGAAGTGCGTTCTGTGTCTTCGGTGTACTGACCATTGTGCTACGTTTATTGACCACGAACCTTTGCCGCTGTCTGAAGACCCTCTTGCTACGTTTAATTGTAGCCCCAACACCTTGCCGTCTTCCCTTGACCTGTTACTCGCCTGCACGACTACTCGCCGTACGATCCTGACGATTTCTGTACCACGTCTCCTCCGCCTTTGGCTGCCTCACCGCAAGCAAGTCGCCTCAGTGGAAGCAACTGGTGACTCCCGCCACAGCAATGTACGCATCCGCTTTGCGGCGGGCTCTGGTGAAAACCAGGACCTACCTACCTCTTAGACTGTCCGCTCCCTGGCGTGATCTTATACCCACCTTGCGGTGGTCCAGCGGATACACTACCGCTGTCCGTAACAGTAGATCGGCCATGGATCCCGCCAAGGTGCCTCTGCCCAGTATTGCCAGAAACTGACGTGCTGTCATTGCCCTAGCAGTTGCAGTGAGATTTCGCAACAGGCCCAAGCAGTTACATCGCTATCCAAAGACTTGGCACGGAACGCTCCTCACGTGCTTAGCAGCAGCCGTCACTCCGTCTGTGGTTCCTATCTATGCTCCCGTTCCATTGCTGCGGTTGGCCCAGAAGGCACTTTGATCTTCCTCAACCCACTAAGTTTGACGGAGCGACCCAAGGCTTTGCAGGGTTCATGCACCCTACCGTGCTCCCACCAGCATCCGTCGAGATGGATTTTGGGGGGGCTGATCAGTTTCCATAGAAAGCAATAAGTGGCCATTCGTGTGGTCAGCCTACTTTCCGGGAGGCCCTGGCTTTAGGGCAAACCCCTCTGGGATAGAAGGACCCGCGTGAACTGCAGACCTACAGGCCTTCCTCCAGGAATTGCGTAGAACATCTCTCGACGGAAACCACAGCGCGTGCGTCTTTCTGCTGAGCGATGCTCCTGAAGATCTTCCGCCAGGGTGACTCATCCGTGGGAAACTTTCTGCCTTAATTCTGTACTATTCCGTACTCTGGCCTCTATAGAGTTATCCTGGGAATGATACGCAGCCCTCTGCACCACCTGTAAGAAGGGTGATCCAGCAGGGTGTAAGTATGGCTGGCCGCCTAGAGACACTTCCGTCCTCTTCTGAGCGAACTGATTCTACCTGGCCTATTGCATAGGCATGTTCGCTTCAGTGGAGACAGGAAAGAGCTCCCACCAGGAATGAGTCGTAGTACATCCCTTGCCGGCTGCCTCGAGACGAGGCCACCCAGCGACACGTTCAACGCTCGCCCTAGGTTCCATGGGAAGAGGGTCCGAGGATGCTGAGATTCTCCACTCCTACGTTATGAAACTAACGGTACGAGTCACTACGGACGTGGGCCCTCGTTTCAGGCCCCTCGCCTTCCTGGATCTGGGTCTGCCGGAAACTTTAAATTTTTTCCCCCATTTTGCCTCCCTGGTATCTCAATATCATCTGCCGCTGCTCCAGCTGGAAAAACACCTGGTGATTTACTTAGTATGGGGACTTCCTGAGCGATTCCATTCTGTATATCACCAGGCCGGTGTCCTCCATGTGGGGGCCTGCAACAAGGAGAAGATTGCCTTCCACGTGCTACCAGGTCTTCGTACGCGATCCACTCTTGGGGCTTCCATGGCTGCAAGTCATACCCCTTCGCGTCAGCTGGAAGATGGGCGAGGGTATTGCGTTGGGGACCCGGATTCGCGCCTGAGTCACTGTCTGGTTCACCCTGCCCGTGGCGCCAGTCGCCTCTGCAGAGTAATCTCCAAACCTCTGCCAGGTCTAACCTTATGGAGTACCAGGACTTCACTGATGTGTTTTGGAGAAGATGGGCCGAGACGCTGCGCCCACTATCGGCCCTATTGGACTGTCCACCCGATTGGGACCTTCTTCCCCGGGACCAGTCCTCCGCGGGGGAGGTCCTATCCTTTGTCCGTACAGAGACTCTGGCCATGTCGGCCTATAAACAAGAGAACTTGAGAAGGGCTTTAATTCGCAAGCGGAGCAGGTTTCTTCTTTGCTGAGAAAAAAGCGATGGTTCTCTACGCCACTGCTATCGATTAGCCGAGGCCTTCCATAAACATCACCGTGAAGAAAACAGTTATCCGTTACCTCTAATTCTGAACTCTTTGGACTGGCTCGCGGAGCCAAGCTTTTCTAAACTAGATCTGTGTGGAGGCATATAACCTTGTCTCAGAATTCGATGAGGGCGATGGTGGAGAACGGCTTCTAAACACTCGTGACGGGCACTTTGTGAATTTGTGTGATGATGCCTTTACGGGCTATGACATAACGCCCAGCACCGTTCTTTCAGGAATTTCGTCAATGACACTCTTTAGAGACCTCCCTCTACTCTGTGTCATCGTCTTCTTGTGTACGACATCTTGATTTTTTCTTCTGATCCTCAAACCCATCGGTTGCAGGTACGCCAGGTATATGAGTCGTCTCCGCAGCAACGCTTTACGCAAGTTGGAGAAAGCCTTTTTCAACGGACAGAAAGCCTTCCATTCCTGGTGGGGGCAAAGGTTTATTCCTCTCGGATAAGGGTCTTCAGATGGATCAGTGAAGTTATTGCCGTTCTGCAGTGGCCTCAGTACCTACGGCACTTCAGGCCATTATAGCGCTTCTTGGGGTTAGCTAATTACTATCGTCAATTTATTCCGCCACACTTTTTCTACATTGGTGGACACCGATGTGGCCCCTCTCTAACAAGAACGCCAACCCGAAACTTGGTCACAAGTGGCCGAAAAGGCATTTTCGGAGCTCAAGTCGGCTCTTTTGCCTTCGTTCACCCAGTCTCCCGGCGTCTCGCCTCAGAGTCCCAGAGAAAACTTTCGCTTTGGGAGGTGGACGCTCATGCCATGGGGGCTGGGGGTGCTATGCAAAAAGGGGCCAAGGGCAGAAGATCTCTCACGTGCGGATTCTTCTCCAAGACCTTCTCTCCGGCGGAGACGGAGACGCAGTCGGAGTCCGGCGAGATTTATTTAGCGTTTAAGCTAGCCCTGGATGCAATGGCTGCCACCTCCTGTGAGAGGGGGCACCCTTGTCATCCATGCTGTGTCATACCCACACTCCCCGCACCTATTAAAAAACCTCCTGTACCTCGGTCGGCTCCCGCGTTGAAATCCTCGCAAGGCCAAGGTAGGTCGATGTTCTTTTCACGTTTTGACTTCTGGATTCACTTCGCCCGGCAGAAGAAGAACATCAAGGCTGACGCCCTCTCCCGAGACCTCCTGGCATACCATAGGAGATGGACCCCAGTCCTACAAGCCAATTATAACACTCGAACACAATTTGCGTGTCATGTTCGCTTCCGGTTCGACGCGCCTCCAGCGGATTCACTCAGGGCTAGATACGTGCGTCCGGCCGAGCACGGAGCTAGAGGTTTCTAAAATGGGAACATTGTTCCTGGTCGGCCTGATATAACCTGGCGCTCGGAAGAAAACGTATTGATGATCTCTCGTTTCTGCTGGATTGACGGTTTTTCTATGTGTGCCCCTCGCTGCCTATAGAGAAAGCCGTTGGGAGGGTGCGTTTCTAGTCTGTCTTCGGTGTATGACCCTTGTGCAACGTTTATTGAAACGAACCTTTTGACCCGCCTGTCCTGGACCCTCTTGCTACATTTATTAGCCCCACGGAACCATGACTGCCTGCCCTGGCCTTCTCGCATGTCACCGACTACGCCTCCATACACCTGACGATTCTGTAACACGCTCACTCCTTGGCTGCCGCCCGCTAAGCAAGATCGCGTCAGTTGAAGGACCTGGTTAGGACTCCTGGCCGCAGCAAGTGTCTATCCCGCTTTGTGGCGGGCTCTGGGTGAAAACCGAGGACATGACTTCAGGAACTCACCGCTCCCTAGGACGGTGGTTTTATTCCATCGCTTGCGGTGGTCCATCGGATCTCACTACCTCCTCGTCCGTAATCCACCTCTCCTCTTATTAATGTATAACCCTTATATATCACAGAGCTCAGCTAGACTTCTCCGTTCATCATATAACTCGCCTATATATCACAGAGCTCAGCTTCTCTCCTCTTTATCAATACTAACCCACGCATCTCTGCATCACAGAACTGCTCAGCTTCTCTTCCCGCTGTTATCTATCACCGTCCTCCCTTTTTTCTTTCCCCTCACCTCTCCATGATATAGACTAGCGCGTACGCATAGTACCTGCAGACGGTTCTCCTACTCTCCATATGTTCTTTATATGATAGAAGAAGAGATTATTCTCGATCTCAGCACAGTAGGGAGGGAGAAATGTATAACATTGAAATGAGCCTTGCTCTTAACAAATCCCCTTTTATTACGTGTTCCCCAAACCATTCCTCTTAATCAACCAATTTCTGTATCATGCATATCCATTGTGGATTGTTTATCATTAAATTTCTACGTAGTTAAAAGGCTTTACCAGATATGTAGTCCGCTTGTCGTTATACTGCTTGTCTTCCCAGAAAGTAGATCATTTTGTCATTCAAACAATTGTGCCTCTGATCTTGGGTAGTAAAGTTGGCGATACTGCAAAACACAGGTTTCCAGATGTTTTGTGAGACAAAACCACTGGGAAACGGAGGCTTCATTCCGATATTACATTGTTTTAGACTCAAGAGAGAGGACACTGAGGAAAGAGAAAAATGTATATAGACAGTGAGTATGTACCATTTGCTTCTCACTATGGACACACACGTTATATGCAGGGGAGCATTCACTAAAAGCAACTCATGCTGCGGCAGCCATTGTAGCACCTCAACTCTCGGGAGCCTGGTGGTGATTGTCTTCAAAAGTAAAGGCTGGGATCAAAAAATCTCTGATGCTGTCCGTTCAACCCCTTTTATGTCACGGTCAATTGCAACAGTGGCATCTAGGGAGTTTGACAGATTTCCATGGGTTATTAAGGTAGCTGGGCTCTTAAGAAATGCCCCAAACCTGTCATAGGTATTTGCCTATTAGGTAGATGACGATCTAATAGAGTTTAAATGCAAAAGTGCTTTGGAATGCTAAGTACTCAACAGCATTATGTAAGCGATCAACTAGTGGAACAAAAAAGTTTTGTATGATCAATATATTGTAGTTAAAGGGGTTGCCCCGTTCTTGTTAAAGGTGCAGTCCAGCCTCTGCAAAGCTCCCCGGGATCTGCTATTCTTTACTTCCAGTTTCACGTCCCAACACACAGGTGACGCCTGTGGTCCATTCATTCACTATGGAACAGAAGCCTCTCCTGTGTGTCGGCACAAGAACCAAGAAGTGAAGAAAACCTGGATGACCTCATGATCCCCTTCCAACTACAGTGTTTTTAGTGAATTCATGTTTTGCTCCCTGCTTTCCAAGAGGCATAACTTTATTATTTTCTGGTCGACATAGCTCTTTGAGGGCAAATTTTTTTATGGGCAAAGTAATATTTTTAATGTATCATTTATTTTAACAATATAATGTATCGGGAATAAAACAAAATATTTTTGGGGTGGAATGGGAATAAAATATTTTAGGCGTCGCTATTATTTGTTTACCAGGCAGAACAAATGGCAGGACAACTTTAGTCTGTATGTTAGCATGATTCTGACAACTGATTTTACCGGGACTCGCAGTTCAACACTTGCTCAGGCTCAAGGTAAGGTAAGCTCTCTTGGACCTCTAGCCCTCAAACTCCTCCTCATTAAAGGGAGGGCAGACCATTTCAACTCCCTGTATCTTTACTGTGTGGACTATATGCTTCTAACCCAAACCTCCAGACCTCTTCACCGCCACTCGGATTCCTTGCCTTCCTCCTCCTGAGTATGCCTTGCTTACTCTAAAAGCCCATCCAGAATTGCGTCTACGTCTTCTCGCTATGTTTCTCTTCGGGCCCCCAATAGTAGTGGCGCTCTATCTTATTGTTCTCATGGCCTGGATGCCAGTTATACATCTGCACTACTCTAGTTGTGCTTGCTAAACCGTATAAATACAAAGGCGCCAGTGTCAACTGTGAATCGGATACTATAAAAGATCAAAGAAAACCAAAAGAAATTGTTGGTACATATTAACCCCTTGAGAAAGCGACAGGAGAAAGCGCGCGGGGTGTGTTTCTGGTTTCATTCGTAATCCACTGAATCCTCGCCGTGATGTATAGAATTGCTGTTTTTGTACTCCTATTTATGTGCTGTTTTGATACTATTATCACCTTATATGATGTATAGTATTATGTTTCGAGTAGGGTTAGTTGGGTATGTTTATATTTGGGTGTGATTTGGCTCGCTGGTACGATATATATTTTAATTGTTTATAATAATATTTAATAAAGTTTTGTTTTTATCTCTTTTAGTGATTATATATTGTTTGGATACAATTTATTTTGGTATTCTTTACTCTAGTTGTTTGGCCTATTTTTCTCAGGCCTCAGTTAGCTACTGTTCAACAGTTGCTTTTAGTTCCTAATATGTTGTTACAGTCAGTTCTGGCTCCATTGACATATGTGCTTCTCGAGACATATCTCTACCTCTCTCCCTTGTTGCTGCTTAATGGATAATCTTAGCTTAACTTTCCATTTATGTAGTAAAAGGGATTTAACACCCCGAGAATGTGAAGCAACAATTCCTGAATACCTGCTAAACAAAAACCGCACATAATATGTTTACAAGAAACCCATCTCATTATGTCCCATATACAATCGTATAGCAGCAGGTATTTCTCTGCTACTGGTGTGTCTCCATAGTAGTAGTTCACACGAACCACGTTATAGTCGAGGGAGTCGGTTGGACTCATTTTTTTCTAATAAAATCATTAACCTATTCAGATTATTGATGTGTTTCGTGATGTAATGAGCCAGGGCTCTTGGTTGAAATTCAGCCTGCAGGGTCATGTATATACCATTGCTAATATCTATGTCCCAAACACTGGCCAACTCTCTTTCTTAGCTAAAACACTTGACAGTCTTATATGCTTTGCCCAATGGAAAATTATTCTTTGTGATGATTTTAACTTAGCTTTAAATCCTCTACTTGACACTTCTTTTGGTCGTTCTTCTGTCGTTTTACAAACCCTCAACAGAGTTCAAATATTGCTCCATGACATGCAATGAGTGGAAGTCTGGAGACTTTTACACCCAAGAGATTGAGATTTTACTTTCTACTCTTACCCCCACAATTCTTATAGCCTTATTGACATATTTCCGAGCATTTCTTCTCAATATGTCAAGTGTACCCCATAGGCAACATTCTACACTCTGACCATGCACCTATCCACTGCGATCTTGCCCTTCCGAGTTTTAGGCGGCCCGCTTTCTCTTGGAAGCTGAACAAATCACTACCCCTTGATCATTTTTTTATCAGTTTTTAAAAACCCCAATTTGATTTTTTTAAACACCACACCTTTTGGGACCCCACAGCACCCCAAATCCAATGGGACGCTCTTAAGTGTCTGCTTAGGGGGGTACTCATAAAATATGGAGTTTGTCTCAAGAGAGAGGCAGCTCACAAACTTCAATCTCTTCTAGAAAAGCTCAGCTCCTTTGAAGCGACCCACAAATCATTGGGTTCGCCATGAGATTCTTCAACTCATGGAGAACAAACACAAAAAATATCGCCAAATTTTCTCAAACTCCTTTTAATACTGGAGCAACAAGCCTGGGAGATTCCTTGTCTGATCGCGTCGTGATTAAAAGAGCATCCCAATTTGTCCCCTCAATCAAGAACTCGGAAGGGCAGATAGTACAATTAGCAGAAGACATTTTATTGGTTTTTCATAAGTACTACTCCAATCTTTACAATCTTCCCACTCCTCAAACTCAACCCGGCTCATCATCCCATTCCACCTTACTCCAGACATACTTATACTTCCCCTCTTTCACCTCAGTCTCTCACCTCCCTGGAGGAGCCATTTACACTTGCCGAATTCAATAACGTGATTTCAACCCTACCATATGCGTTATTGAAAGCGCATATTACCGTTATTCCAAAGAAGGGCAAGGATCCTGCTTTATGTCAGAGTTACTGCCCTATCTCTGTGATCAATACAGATGCAAAACTCTTTGCTAAAATGCGTTCTATCCGACTCAGTCCTCTCTTAAACTCTCTTATACACCTTGATCAGATGGGCTTCATCCCCTCCAGGGAGGTGAGAGACAATACATTAAAAACTTTCTCTGTTATCCATCATATTCAAACTCTTAAGATTCCGTGTACGCTTTTGTCACTAGATGCAGAAAAATCGTTTGACCGAGTGGCTTGGTCTTTTCTGAACACAGTTCTGGAAGCCACAGGCATGGGACTTATTATGCGAGGTAGAATCATGGCCTTGTATAACTCCCATCAAGCTGAAATTATTATTACTGGCTCTCTCTCCAATCTCATCATCATAAATACTGGTACCAGGCAGGGATGCACCCTGTTCCCTATACTCTATATCCTGGTCATGGAACACCTGATGCAGGCAATACACCTTGACCTATCTATCCATGGGACTCGCACTGGTAATCTGCATGTCAAATGCTCTGCTTTTGCGGATGACTTATTACTATACCTCACAGAACCCCATACATCCTTAGCGGCAGTTCTCAGAGTTTTGGAAGATTATGGTCTACTCAGCAACCATAAAATTAATATGACTAAAAGTACTGCCTTAAGCGTACATATTCCCATCCAACTTTTGTCACAACTCAAAACCTCTTTCCCCTTTTCTTAGGTTGCCTTTTGCAAATCGGATCTGTACTGTACCTTTTCTTCACTGCTGACTATCTCTATGGATCCTTGTATTTTAATATTTAGATGCAGACTTGTCTCTTTTACTCAATGCAGCTTTTGAACCGACTGGATGTTTTTCTTCTACTCTGTTCAAGGTTTACTGATTAAGGTTAACGCCTGATGATGCATCACTCTATTGAACTAAGTTGATTTCATGTTAACATTTCCTTATTATTTAGCTATTCCTTGCTTGGGGCACTGTTCTCACTATTTTTAGCTCAATATATTTACTCTGGAGTGCTTTGGCGCTTGTTTTTCTCTTGACAATGGATCACTAAATGATCCTTTGATCTTTGTTTGCTAGTGCTACATTATACTTGCATTCTGCTTGCTAGCTCTGTTGAGGATCAGACTGTTAAATATACGTATAGCTCTGCTGATTATTGATTATTACTCTATAAAGGGTGACATGTATAAACGGGGCTGCACCAGGTATCTGGCGTCTTTACAGCCTGATATCAGGCGCAGCCCCGTTCATATGTTTTCAAATCTCCCACACGCCACTCTTTGGCGCATTATATTGTGCCTGCAGCACTTTGTAATGCGCCTGATTTTGGGAGGCGAGGCGCACTAGTACCATAGCGAAGCTACATATTTATAGCTTCACTACGGCATATCTAGGCGCATTACTGCTGGAACAGGTAGAGCACTTTCAAAGCCCGAGCGCTAGAATGCGCCTGATTCATGACCCGCTGTAGAGCGAGTTCATAGTTGCTTGTGGTCCACCAAGCAAGATCAGTACCATAGTTTCTATTCACTGACATTCTATTCTAATGACTTTTCTTTTATTTCCAGCCTGTCTATAACCTAAATACATGTTAGTAGCATTACTAATGCGACGAAATTCTGTAATGCGCCAAACACACAGGTGAGGTGCAGTGAACTTTAGACTCCATTTATAATCGCACAAAAAACACTTTCATACATTCAGGCACATTTGACACTGAAAACGAGATGCAATAATTCACTTCGATGCACCTTCTTCCATACATGTCTCCTTTGGTTCTCTAAAACCTCAAACAGAAGTCGGTGTAATTTACAGACATACAAAGAACTTACTGTTACATTTATGGACATCAACATATTCAGTGTCTTGGGGAATTTCTACAGCAATGTTTTCTCTGGGAGGGGGAAAAGAATATAAAGCAAGATTATAGATAAATGATTGCCCAGCTGATATTGTGACAGAGTATAAAGAAAATCTATCAAGTATCTTACATTTTTATGCAACTCTATATTCTATTGATCAAAAAATAGAAGCAAAAAACACATAAAAGCCCAACTCCGAGTTGCCAGTTTGGATGGTCCAATTTGGATACATGCAAAATCCAAATACAGTTAGGGTAAGAAAATGGGTGTAATGTCCATTAGATAGGTACTGTCTCCCAACCCCTTCACCCTAATTTATTATCATACACACTGGGAACAGGCCATTGCTAGTCACCTCTGACAGCAATCTGTCTCCAACATCAACGGGTGAGGAATATTTAATTCCACCAACCACATCGGACATGTAGGTAGGTGCAAGTCACCCACACAAATTAAACTTTCATCCAATGCTAAAAACCAACTATGAAAAGTCTCCTCAAAGAGGGAACAAACCGCTGTTTTTTAACCTATCCACCACAATATACAGCTAAAACTTAACATTTATTAAATATATGATAAACCAATATAATTTGATTTCTGAAAATACAATAGCAAATTGCTTCCTAACAACATACGTTTCCTCTTTTTAGTTGTGAGCCAGCGAAATATATATATACATATCTCTATAAATAATATACAAAATTAGGGTGACATTACTCATGTGACTGGAGTCTGGCATATGATTATGTGTACATGATACAGACATGTATATCCAGATGCAATGTATCCAAGTACTAAATATGTTTGAAAAAAAACGGATACCCTACCAGTCCCTACAAGACCCTTTCTAAAGGCAGGGACCCCATCCCAAAAGGGACGACCCCACCTATTGGTGGCTATACCCTGGTTCACAAACTAATACTAAGTAGGAAACAAACAAAATCGCTGCGTAGTCCAAGGGAAAAGGAAGCCCAGCGCATTTCCCCGTCTGTAGTATGGTTCTTCAGGGGGAATATTTCTCCAATACAATAAGCAGCAAAATGAAAAATAGACGTATATACTGTTAAAAAGTCGCCACAGTCGGCGATCTGTCAGACAAACAGGCCCCTGATGATACAAAAAGCCCACTTTAGGAAGCCCTACCTTTAGGAAGGGTTGTGTAGGGACTGGTAGGGTATCTGTTTTTTCAAACATATTTAGTGTTTGGATACGTTGCATCTGGATATACATGTTTTCATCATGTGCGTATAATCATATGCAAAACTCCGGTCACGGGAGCAATTTCACCTCAATTTTCTGTACTTTTTATACAGATATGTATATATATATTTCGCTGGCTCACAACTAAAAAGAGGATACGTATTTTGTTTGGAAGCAATTTGCTATTGTATTTTCAGAAATCAAATTATATTGGTTTATCATATATTTAATAAATGTTAAGGTTTAGCTGTATATTGTGGTGGATATTTCATCGAATGCTGCTGAAATCATCAAAGTAAGCAAACTTTAATCTAATTGATAGAATTCAGCTTTCCAATAGTCATTCCTCAAAGTGAGCTCACATAAACCCTAGAAGTTAGGAACACAAACTTCTCTGAAGGAAGAAAGAAACAGAGCACTTTGAAACACATCTTCAAACTAATTATCGTATAGTACAACATATAGTGTTACCTTTTGAATAGCATTTTTTCAAGGGGTGTAAGGAATGAGAGGTCCCTATTGAAGGACTGGAGGTATGATAAGGACCCACAGCTTAGAGAGTCTGGTTTGTAGCAGTAAAATGCTTCATGGTCTTCCACATTGCTATATTCACATATGTTTTTATCAGGGTCAACTGAAATCCACATTCACTTTGACCTGTTGATTTCCATTCACAAATGTTTCCTACAAAGTAGACAAAGACCATAATCTTGTTCCTTGCTCTCCATAGAGCAGCAACTCCTTCACTTGGATGGTAGAGTACAATAGAGATGTGAACTCGTCCCTCCCAAAATAAGGTTTAATGGATGTGATATGTTCCATTGTTGAAATCTTCAACTTTCCCCAATGCTGCAGCTTGGAGATTAGGTGTGGACATTCTTGCTTTGTTGAAGTCTCCTCCATATGTTTTCCTGTTACCCAAAACTGTCAAACATATCAATTTGTACAATTAACTGGTCTCCAACACAGTATCTCGATAGTGGATGGACTATGGTGACTCTGCTCCTTCTTAGCACTGGATACTTTGTCAAGGTCAGTCAAGTTAAAGTAAGGGACCAATGCAGACATTCTTTGAAAGATTTCCAAATTTTGAAGGTCATCTTCTGATGGATTCAGGTGGTCACAGTAAGATTATTAAGTTCATGGCTTCCTGAGTTGTGGTCTTGGGTATATGCTACTTTAAGCTGAAAAACATAAATGTTGAAGTCATTAGAGAAGTTATGTGTTAAAAAAGATTTATTGAAAATGATAATTTTGTACAAATTTCAGGTTGCATGGAGTTATAGTAGGTCCCACTGTAATCAATGGGAGTGTACTGAACTTTTCTGAGACCTGTGCCATGGTACGTCGGATGCTGTATTATGGGTATAAGGATCTAGAGCCCAAATAATGCTTATCACCATGACACACTTATGATAGCCCAAAAGATTTTGCAATTACATGCAGAAGGCATTTTCTCTGTTATACATTCTTTAGAAAAATAAGTGTTTAATTAAAAAAAAAAAAAAAAAATTATTTAAAATTTTTGGGATGTCATTATATTGTGGACTGTGACTTACCTACAATAATATGAAGGTTTTAGATTATTGATGTTTCCTAATTAGTCAATAATTTCATGAAAAAAGTGTCTTTCATACTTAAAATGGAGATCTGGATTGTTTGAACTTGTGTTGAAGAGTGGACATTTTTTGCTACTTTAGGATCCAGAGCCAAATGTTACTGCAAACTCTCTACTAATGGATCTTATTGTAAAAAATGTTTTAAGACTGTAGACCAATTGGCCTCAACTGCGGCCCTCCAGCTGTTGGGAAACTACATCTCCCATCATGCCGACTCTTATAGATTATATAAATGCATGATGGGAGTTGTAGTTTCCCAACAGCTGGAGGGCCGCAGTTTGAGACCACTGCTGTAGGCCATCATTTTGCAGTTTATGAAAATATAATATACATTAAAAAGTAACTGAATCTATAATTAATCCCTTAACCCCCAGGCCAGAAAAGGCCTTAATAACCAGGACATTTTTTAAGTTTTTGCTTCCCTGCGTTTCAACAGTTGTAACTTTTTTATTTTGTTAATGACATAGTTGTACAAGGACATGTTTTATGTGGCAGAACTTGTACTTTTTGGGGTATAGTTTCAGTTTACAAATAAATTACTGCAGAATTTTTTTAAAAAAAATTCATTTTTTTTTCCGTTTTTTTTAATTGTTATTTACACCATTCACATTTCACACTAAATAACATGTTAGATTAATTCTACGGATTATTGCAATCCTGTGGATACCTAATATGTGTAGTTTTTTTTGGATTTTTTTGTATAATGTATACACAATAATTTTTGTATTAAATATTTATTCTTATATTACTTTTTTCCATACTTTTTATGTTTTATAACCCCTTACTGACAATGGACGTATGAGTACGTCCGAATGTCGGTAAGGGTCTTTGTAGTGGGATCGCAGCACTATCCCGGTGCATAGCCGCCTTGTGTTAGCTGCTTACCCCTTAGACACCACGGCAAAGATGGCCGCGGCATCTAAATCAGTGAGAAATGGTGAAAGTGAAAAGGGCACAAGTCTAATGTACTAAACATTGATTATGAAAAATATATAAAATATCCGCCTAAAAAAGTAATATCCATGTTATTTATATAGACATATACAAATATTTCATTTACACAGCAATCGTGCTTACTTCAAGTATGTGAATTGTTTTCTAATGAAATCACAAAATAAGTTCGCTCTTTTGAACTTCAAATTCTATTTGTGCAAATACAAATCACATAAACATCAATTACATTAACATATATAAGAAAGGAACAAATTGATTTGATTCTTAATGACTATTTCTGGTGGATGGACGTTATATGAGCCATAGGCTGTGGTCATGTCCCAAGCGTCAATCACACCAAGGTTTAGTCCTCTGAAGATTCCTTCACCAAGAGATATTGAATGTATCCATGAAAATCACTGAATCGTTCAACATCAGAATTCATTTCTCTGGTGTTTTCTGACTTGATGATGACTTTTGTGTCCGGGCTTCTTAAAAATAAATTTTCAATAGCTTGGCGAATATTGAGAACTCTTCTGATGAACAGGTCAAGAGGAAAAGGTCGGAAATGTTGTCCTACAGCAATGACAATGATGGTGTTAGCACCTCCGCTAAGTCGATCAATTTCATTAGCGATGTAGCTATGGTCTTTCATATTGAAGAAACTCTGAGTTACAAATGGGTGTCCATGCTTCTTCCATTGAATGTAAATATGATTTGTTAAATCATATCCTAAAAAAGTCTTTATGCCAGCCAATTCCATGGTTATCAAAAAAGCTTAAGTGCTGTAAACAAGAGGAAAGAGCAAAGAAAAATATTTCATTAACTAGATTTTAATATAATTTGAAAGTAAATTCCTAAAAAAAACATATTGGTTAACATTGTAAAAAAATCAAATATATAAAGAATTTTTTTTTCATTATATATTTGATTTCTGATGATGTTGACTGTCAGCTATTATAAATACAATTGAAACCAAAAGTTTACATACACTATATAAAAAGACACATATCCATGTTTTTCTCACTATCTGACATGAAATCAGAATAAACCTTCCCCGTTTTAGGTCAATTAGGATTATCAAAATTATTATATATTTGCCAAATGGCAGAGAATAATGAGAGGAGGAATATTTTAAGACATTTTTTATTACTTTCTGTGAAGTCAAAAGTTTACAAACACTAGGATTACTATATCTTTAAACAATTTGGGACAGCCCATATGATGATGTCATGTCTTTGGAAGCTTCTGATTTATGTTTATTGGCAACATCTGAGTTAGAGACACAGCTGTGGATGTATTTTACGCACACCAGAAACACACTGCTTCTGTGTGTAACATCATGGGAAAGTCTAAAGAAATCATCCATGATATCAGGAACAGACTTGTGGACTTGCACTAGTCTGGATCATCCCTGGGTGCAATTTTCAGAAACCTGAAGGTCCCTCGTTCATCTGTAAAACAATTATATGCAAGTACATACAAGAGGGAAGTGCAGCCTTCATATCACTTAGGGAAGGGATAGGGGTTCTGTGTCCAGAGATAACATAGTTTGGTCCACAGTGTATATCAACCCCAAAAACAAAAGCAAAAGCCCTTTGTAAGATGTGGCAGAAGCTGGAAAATTTTTGTGTCATTATCAACGTGAAATGAGTTTCAATCAACTGGGCTGAATCCGCTTGCCAGGAAGAAGCCATTACTCCAAAAAAAAAACATATAAAACCAATTAACGTTTGCAAATGCACACAGGAACAAAGACCTACATTTTTGGAGACATGTCCTGTGGTCGACAAAGAAAAATTAAACTGTTTGGCCTCATTGACCATGGTTCCCGTTTGGGGGAAAAAGTGAAAACTTGTAAAACCCAAAGAACACCATCCCAACTGTGAAACACAGAGGTGGCAGCACATGTTTTTGGGGTTGTTTTGCTGTGGGAGAGACTGGTCATTTTCACAAAATAAATAGTACATGAAAAGGAAGATTATGTGGAATACTGAAGCAACATCTAAAGACACCACCGGGAAGTTAAATCTTGAGGGGAAATGGTTTTCCAAATGGACATGTCCTGGACATACTCCAAACTGTTACAAATGGCTTAAGGATAACCAATAAATTTTTGGGTGGCCATCACAAACCCCCTGATCTCGTCCATTAAAATTTTATGGGTAAAGCTAAAATGGCAGGGTCGAGCAAGAGACCCCAAACAGGCTCAGTTATACCATTTTTCTGTAGGGGGAAGGGGGCCAAAACTTCACCAAACATTGTGAGAATTTGGGGAAAAAGGTTTTTTCCCCAAAACTTTTACCCCAATCAAAAGTTTAAAGAAAAAGCTACCAAATACAATGAAATGAAAGGAAACTTTTGATTTTGCAGAAAGTAATTAAAATGGCTTAAAAAATTATTTCTCTTAATTCTTGCTTTTGGGGAAAATTTTTTTTGGTTCCAAATTGCCCAAAAAAGGGGAAGGTTCATTCGATTTCATTCAACGTGAGAAAAACAGGGATATGTGTTTTTTTTAATATAGTTTTTTTTTAAACTTCGGTTTTAAATTGGTTAGATAGATAATAGATAAAGATAATAGATAGATAGATAAAGATAGATAATAAAATAATAGAAGAACCGAAATTATAAAGATTTCCCAACTCAGACTTTGCTCACTTTTTTAAAAGTGGGTGTAAAAAAAAAAAAAAAAAAACACCTTTTTAGTTAAAGTTTGTCCAGAGAGAAAAATAATTTTTCTCAGTAATATCTTTTTTGGCTCAGTCCCCTTTTTTGTACTTTTTATTAAATTTTCTTGGCCTTTTTTTTTATTTTTTACATCAGTTTTTTAATAAAAAAGAGACAAAGCAGCACCAAGTTTCCATACACAGGAAAAAATCTTTAGGAGATCAGGTGACACAGGGCTTCAGAGTCAAAAACTCATTGACCCTTTTTTTCCCAAAGTTTGACCATACGGGTGGAACCAAGACAAATGGAGGAAAAAGATACAAAAACTCAGCAAGGGATCTTAGGCATTTGTAGTTTTACAGGAAAAGGTAACAAACCCCCTATAAAACAAGAAATGGGCTGAGAAGGGAGGCACGATAGCAGGGGAAAAGCACAGGTAAACCCCAAAAAAATGCTGGGGGGAAAAAAGTTTGGGGACTTAGGCAAGACATTTGAAAATATTTATTTTGGTTTTGCGGACAAACCCCTTTTTTCATTCCATAATTTTTCACAAAAAATAATAAATTTTTAAAAAGTGACCCCTCTAAAACTTTTTTAAAGGGTAATAGGTCAGCATTTTGACTACCAAAATCTTCGGGAAAATTTAGTCAATATTCATGTGACGAAAAAAAACACACTTTCTGGGGAAGGCCATAGCTTTTCTTTGATGGTAGCACAAACTTGATCTCAGGGTGAGTGGGATCCCCACTTAACGGGGAAAATCCCTGAGACGTTTGGTCTTCAAAACAATTTATCCATATTGCTACTTTGATGGATATACACACGAATAAACAGAAGAGGAAAGGTACAATAACACCAACATACTCCATCACTTTTAGGGAAATACTCAATCCACTGACGATTTTTTTGAATCTCCCTCAATATATCATTTTGTGAGCCAAAAGTTTTCAAGTGAAAAAAAGGTTTTATATTTGAAATTACAGTTATAGGGAACCATTGGTTTTTTAGGAAAAACCCCGGGAAAAGGGGGAGACATCCCAGTTTGGCATTTTGTTGAACCATTCCCTCAAGTCGGCTGAAAAAAAATAACAAAAAAAAGATTTAGTATTTTTTTCTTAAAAATCCATGTTTAACTAGAAAATATCCACCTTCACAAAACTCCATAAAGTCCTTTTTCACTTGAAAAGCATCAAAATCAAAAAGGAGGATACATGTACATCTGCGTTCCGCCACGTTTTTTGCCCCTACAGTAATTAAAAAGGGTTTTTCCCGTTTCACACATTGATAGATACCTCAAAGTGTGATAAATGTGGTCCCAATCTCTGGGGCCTGTACCTCCCCCATTGAAAAATGAAGAGAGGCCTGTTTTGCACTTCCTCCACAATGGTTTTTCCCCTATGGGAAATCACGATTTTCATAAAGAAAAAAATGGAAGAGAATTGCACCAACTCTCATTTAATGGAACTTTGAAAGGGGCCGTTTTCAAAAAAGGGGCTGGTCCCAGAAGTGGAACCCACACCCCCCTTACCCTTATGGGATATCCTATTGAATCCATCAATGGTGAATGGAAACCCTGTTAAAAAATCTTTTAAAGACCCCCGCCGTCTTTTTTTGTCGCGTAACATCGGGGTTTGCGCACCCGCCACCACAGCACGCTGACACAGGGGTGTACTAAACAGCTCTTTTCCCCGCGCAGCTCCCGCACGCACCGGGGGTGGGGGAAATCTCCGCTCCATAGCGCTTAACTCTTTGATTGCGCGTTTGTCAAAGGGCTTTCCTCTGCTCTTGGCATCGGGAAACCCATGACCCGACAAGGGCCCCGGGAAAGGCTGCACAGTCAGCCCCGGGGACCTAATAAACCCAGGGCTGCTATATAAGAAGCCAGCAATCAGGGCACACTGTGTGCTGCCCTACGCTCCTGTATCAAACCCACCCGGATATAATGATTACAATTGGAATTTGCTAATTCATTACTAATGTTTAAAATCAACAAAAGTTAAACAGTTTATCCCTTTATGGATTAAAAGGAAAAAAACATAAAAAGTGTAGAAAAAGCAAAAAAAAAAAAAAAAGTTTCGACTGTTGAAACAATCAAACATTTGAAAAAGCCAAAAAATTTAAAAAAAAATTGCTGGTCATTACGTATTTTTTCAGGCATTCGGCTTTAAAAGGGGGAAATGGAAATCCTATGGGGTGCTAGGGGAATATTAAAGCTGCTCTAACTGATATGCCATAGGCTAGTTGAAACAAATGCTATTATAATCCCTATTTTAGTAAACATCTCAAAATTTATATTAAATACATTATCCCACATGAATATACAAAGCTGGCATTTTTCACAAGCCTGCTTTTATTTCAAAAATCCTATTGACTAATGCTCCTCGTATACCCTTAACACGATCCTACTTACGTTGTCACAATCTCTTTACACTTCGTTTACAATGTCTGATTTTTTCAGGATGTTGAATTGCTTTTGTCTTTGTTTCATAGCCCCATTTTTTGTATACTTTTACTTTTCTCCCCCTGTCTACAAGAGGTGTTTTTGTGTATTTTTGCTTTAAACCTTTAAGTCAGCCTCCCATGGTAAAAAAGTAAGATACACAAAATAACCCCTTCATTTTTTAAAACTGACACGCATTGGGTCGTGTTTGCAATTTTTTTAAGGAACATATATAAAAGTCTTTTAGTTGGGGGTAAAGCCAGAAACCTGGACCATTAATACGATTGCACGGTGTAGTTTTTTTTGCCCGGGGTTCTCTGTCCTCTCCATTTTCCACTTCTCAAAAGGGTGAAGCTTAAAGGGGGTTTCTCCTACATTGATTCATCTCACCTCAGTCCTATTTTCTTTTTTTTTCACTTTGAAATTTGGAGAGTGTTTTCTGGCTTCTACTAGGGTCATAGAAAAACCGGTCGTAGTTATAGCAACCAGGCGGCACCTATCAGGAGAATTGAACAAGTCTGTGGCTATACGCCGAGAAGCTGTTGCAGCCCAACAAGAGGGATATCTAGGAAAAGGAGGACACTGGTAATGGACAAAATTGCAAAGTGACTTTTTTTTGCAAGATCTTTAACATTAAAAGCAAACCTTGTATGAGACAACCCCCCCTTTTTAAGGGCCGTGAATTTTCCCTGCCCTAGGGGAAACCAAAGCTTTAATCCTGGTAAATAAACCCTTTTTTTACAAATTACATAATACTATTTTCTTTAAACATTTCATTTTATGTTTTTTTCATACTTATTTATTATTGGATATTTTAAAAAAAAACTGTTATAAACCTTATTGACTGGCCTTTTTTTAATCCAATCCCAAACCTTATGATAAAATGCAGCAAAACAATATACCCTGATTTCCTATTGAGTCATGGGACACTACTGGGGATTAGGGTAAAAATAAAACAAATTAATTTTCTAGAAATGAAAATCAAACAGATGCCCTTTTAGACATTTTCAAATTTGGTGATTTTGGAATTTACTTTTTAAAACGATTAGGAATCAAAAAAAGCAAAAGATTTAAAGAAAAACAATACTAAAAAAAAACTTTACTTTGAACAATTTAAACTTTAAAAAAGCTTTCAAATTGGTTTTTTGTGTTTCTGCCCAAAATTGGATCTTTAATGGAGGGAAAAAAGTTTTAGGTAAACATTTTAAACACCTATTGTACATACAAGTGGGCAAGAGCTTTCATAATGATAATGTAAAAAGCCCTCACCCCAGAACATGGAGGGTTTATACGTTTTGTAATTCATCTACTTATTTACATCTTTTATTTTTTTTTGCAATTGTTAAATTTTCTCACTAAATTGCACGCCTTGTGTTTTCAAAAGTTGTAAAATTTTTTATTTTTTCAATACGCAGTTGTAGAGGGGCCCCGTTTTTTTTCGAACAAATTTTTACTTTATGGGGGAAAAATTTAAACTCACTTATAAATAAATTGCAGAATTTTTTTTTTCATTTTTATTTAATTTTTTTTTTTGTTTTTTTAAATGTTTTTTTACACCATTCAAATATAAAACTTAATAACTTGTTATATTAAATTCAACGGTTATTGTTGTCCGTTGGATAAACTAAATGTTAGGTTTTTTTTTTTTTGGGTCTTGTAATGTTTTTCACAATTTTTTTTTTTAATTTAAATATTTTTTTTAATTATTTTTTTTTTAATTTTTTTTTTTTTTTACACTTTTTTTTGTTTTTACTTTTTTTTTTAAAACCCCCAACCAAGGGAGAATTTGTTTTTTAAATTTTTTTTTTTTTTATACATTTTGAAATTGTTTTAACAAAATTAAAATATATCCCAAAATACACTGTAACGGTGTCATTGACACACGGCTGGGCCCGGGGGCCCCCCGGGGGACCGGGAATTCCCCGGTGGGCCCCCCCCAAACCGCGTTGGCCCCCGGAGGGGCAGAAACCGTCGCCCCCCGGGGGGGGCCCCCGGCCCCCCATCCGGCCCACGGAGGGCCCCGGGAACCCGCGCCCGAGCGCCCGAACCCCGGGCCCCGGGAGTTGGGGGACTAAGGGTCCCCACCCCCGGGGGCGCGCGGTGTCAGCGGAACGCGGGCGCCCCCTCGCTGCCCTCCCCCTGATCCCCGCTGAAGACGCTGGGCCGCACCTGCCAGGCCCCGGCCCCTACAGCTGACGAAAAGGCGGCGCGGTAAACCTTTCCATTTTCCCCCGCGCCCCCCTATGCAGGGGGGCCAGTACTAACCCCCCCCGGCCGGACCCAAGGAAAGCCCGACCAGGAAAAGTGGCTGGTTTGTTGTTGTTTTTTTTTTTTTAACTCCCTAAAAGGGGGCCCGGGCTAAAAGGGGGGTCCCGGGCTAAAGTGGGTCCCAGCTACATGGGGGGA
>JAODAL010046440.1:0-30912 GCA_025379985.1 Phyllomedusa bahiana | reverse complement strand
TAGTGGGAATTCGGGGGGAGCCCACATCATCCAGGATTAGTGGGAATATCAGGGGGGAGCTCCACAGCCACATCATTGTCAGGATTAGTGGGAATATCAGGAGGGAGCTCCACATCATTCTCAGGATAAGCGGGAATATCAGGAGGGAGCGCCACATCGATCTCAGGATTAGTGGGAATATCAGGAGGGAGCTCCACAGCATAATCAGGATTAGTGGGAATATCAGGAGGGAGCTCCACAGCCACATCATTCTCAGGATTAGTGGTAATATCAAGGGGGGGGGGGAGCTCCACATCATTCTCAGGATTAGTGGTAATATCAAGGGGGAGCTCCACATCATTCTCAGGATTAGGTGGAAATATCAGGAGGGAGCTCCACATCATTGTCAGGAATAGTGGGAATATCAGGAGGGAGCTCCACATCATTCTCAGGATTAGTGGTAATATCAGGGGGGAGCTCCACCTCATTCTCAGGATTAGTGGGAATATCAGGAGGGAGCTCCACATCATTCTCAGGATTAGTGGGAATATCAGGAGGGAGCTCCACATCATTCTCAGGATTAGTGGGAATATCAGGAGGGAGCTCCACAGCCACATCATTCTCAGGATTAGTGGGAATATCAGGAGGGAGCTCCACATCATTCTCAGGATTAGTGGGAATATCAGGAGGGAGCTCCACAGCCAAATCATTCTCAGGATTAGTAGGGATCTCATTGATGTGAAAGTAAAGAACTCGTTTAGCAAGACTGACCGTGGTTGGTTCCTCGGGGTTTAACAAGGAGTTCGACAAGTTACTGGTTCAGTGTCTCCAAGTATTTGTAAAGATAGGTGCACTTACATGGGGCATTACTCACCACATGATCCAACATCTCTCAGGATAAGTACCACTAGAGACCGTTCACTACACACGCTCTACTAAGAACTACACTAAGAATTTCATGCTCTCCGAGTCCAATGACACCTGAAAATCCTATGACAATTATGAGCTGCGGCAGTGAAAGATCACGTGACTTGATATTACTGTAGAAATTCCATATGTTGAAAACAAACCTAACAATAATCATTTGGTACCGGCCTCTTCATGATAGTTATTGGCATAACTGTAATACTTACAAATGGAGAGTAGAGCTCCCCGGTGTCGGTGATATCACCTGCCATGGCTGGGGTGGGGTAGGGATGAAGCAGGGGAGAAGGGGCAGGTGAACCTAGGGAAGAAACAGAAAGAACATTAGTGAATTAGAGGCTAACCAAGATTCCACCTCTTCAACATAAGCCTGGACACCTTCATTTACAAGGTTATGCCAGTTTCAGATCGGGACTGCACTGAACATCTGAATCCTTAGATCACTATAAAACGTGCACCGTCCTACAGTCATCTAAGTTTGGCCATGATAGACGGTAAATAGTGCAGTATTACGGCCACCTCAGCCATTTCCTATAGGTCTGTGAGGTAATCCAACATGAAAGTACCACTTGGAAGTCTTAGAACAACCACTAACAGCGAGGTCACGTATCTGCTGAGACGGAAACCACAAGCGGGGCCACAGGCATGGTGTGAATGGGTCCTTACGGGCAGGGCACATCTCTTGTATGTTACTTTGCAGTGTCTCGCATCATCTGAAGCTGTACTCTCTGCACTACATAATCAACAACTGACTCTTATTATTCAAGTTCCATGTAAGTGAAGCGGACAATAGAAGAAGCGTTTACGATGTCAATGGCACCTCCCCACCGCTGGCGGCCGCTCATACAGGACTGGGGAGGCCAGCACAGATGGTTTGGTATTTTATGACATTTTCCTTCTCTTTCTGAAAGCGTGGCTGAAGCTGAATGAGGTCCGTGCATTGTAGGTGGATCTTCTAGTAAAGTCAATAGAGAGGGTTGACAGTCGGTTTTCCGACTGTTTTCAAATCTGAAAACTCTTGTCATGTGGACGAACCCTAAGGGCATGTTCACACGGCGTTTTTGGACGAGGTATTCGGAGCGTTTCCTTGCCCAAAACACATCAAACCCTCACCTGAAACACGCTTCTTCAAACGAGGTTTTTGATGAGTCTGATCAGGTTTTCGACGAGGTTTTCACCCATACAAATGAATAGCCAGGACAAAAACAGCGCTAAAAACGTGCCAAAACCACGCCTACAATGCGCTTCAAGAATTGACATGACACGTCTTTTTCATTGCTTCCAAAGAAGCGTGTAAAAACCTCATGTGTGTGAACTACAACGAGGTTTTACATAAGCATCAATTAAATGAACTGGGGGCATTTTGGAAGCGTTTTGGACGAGGAAACACTCCGAAAACGCCGTGTGAACATGCCCTAAGGATATGTTCACACGGTTGATTTGGACACTGAATTTTCAGCGTCAAAACCTCGTCTGAAAAATGCCTCAATGCAGCACTTTGCAAACAAAGGTTTTGATCAGGTTTCTTCCTCGAGATGTTTGACGAGGTTTTGCAGCGTTGTTTTCTTTCTGAAACACCCATGCAAATTAACAGTCAGGGCAAAACCGCGCCAAAGTTTTGAAGCTCTCCATTGATTCCTATGGGGATTTTCAAAGAATTGACATGCCACTTTTTCAGCGCCCAAAGAAGCACTGAAAAACCTTGTCGGGTGTGAACTGCAACGCTGTTTTACATAGGAATCAATGGAAATGAACTACGGCCGTTTGAGACTTTTTTGACGCTGTTTTAGGTGAGCAAACGCTCTGAAAACGGTATAAAAATCAGCCTGTGAACTTACCCCTACTCTATAGGCTATGTTCACACGGCTTATTCTGGGACGTATTTCAGCCCGTAATTGGCGCCGTACTGTGCGAGTTACAAGCTGAAAGCTGTCCCGGTCATTACGGTAATCCACAGTTGTCATAGAGAACTATGGATTCCGTCTCTCCTCCCCACTCACACAATACAACGAGCGGGGAGATAAGCGACATGTCAATTACCAGCGGCGTATACGCGCCGAGAATAATGAATGTCTATGCCGCCCCATAATTGCGGGGCGAAATACGTCCCGCAATTAAGCCGTCTGAACATAGCCATACAGCGCTGTAGCCTTCAGCCCTGCTGTTTATACCCATGGTCACTAACAGGCTCAGCCGTCACTGCTGTAGACACTCCCACAGCCTTAACAGGAAGTGCGAGCCTGAAGCAGGCTGTGGCTCTGTGAAACAGCAAGGAATTTGCTTCCTGGGATAAAGGATATGTAAATCAGCTCTCCTCCACTAGATGCACACCTATATATGCAAGAGACAGCATTTGCAGTTACTGAACCGAGATTCATTGCTCAATGTTATAATTGTGACTGTAAACCACCGAGTGCTGGAATAATACACGGCCATGTTATCGCTGCCGTCATCCCTCTAATCTGGATATAGCTCTCGCATTCTATTCACTGCTGTGTTCTGATAATTGGAACATGACTGCTTCCTAATTAACCTACATAAGGGCGCATAGCTCTGGCCTTATTCATCACCTGAAGCTACATCTGAAACCAACAACAGAGCACTGGCATAGTGAGGGAGACCGGGGAGGAAGTCACAGGATTCGGCTCAGCCCTACAAGCAGCACTTTATTCTCAGAGGTCCCCTGTATGAATTACCTGCTCCTATACAGGAACCTTAGAAGCTACAGATAGAGGCTCAGATCAGAGACTGTTGGACAAGGGGAATCAATCAAACCCAGTCTTGCACATTTGGTGCCGATTAAGCCCATTCCTGCACAGATGTACCAAGAGAATGGTGACCCTCTATCCCTGAACTCAGCGGTGGGCACAGCTATAACCCCTCAGAAAGGCAGTGACAAAAGTGTCCTTTTTTTTCAAAAGCTGCAGTGGCGCCCCCTAGTACTTACAGCTGTACCTTTACACCCCCCGTATTCAGGGCAGAGCCCCCTGTCTCCCTGAAGCACCCTCCAGTAATTGCTCTAAAAATGAGGCACCTGAAGGAAATGTTTCGGGCCACAGGCTACCTGTCCCCTGGGACTGTCCCGTCATAATACTATACATACTGTAGTAACCTATGGGAGGTCACTACAGGAAGGGTTACTACTACGACCCTGTTAGGGCATGTCCCCATGGCACGGGTTTTCGGACGGTTTTTCAGGCGGTTTGTGGTTTTGCAGACCGCATGAAAAAAAAAACGGCAGAAAATGAGCAGAACGGGGCTCTATGGAAAACCCGTGCAGCAGTCCCCACTTTCTGACCGCAAAACATTCAACATGCACATTCTTCAGTTCGGTTCTTGGATGGAATATGTGCTTCTCAATGTGAAGGGGGAGGGCTTGTCTCCGCCCATCGCGGATAAAAAGCCCCCCCCCCTTCCCCGCACTGGGGACGGCCGCAAAACAGGGAAAATACCGGTCGCATAACCGACCGGTATTTGGCACTTGCCGTGGGAACGCGCCCTTAATCGGCCAACAGCTTTCTCTCTCTCAATTCTGTCATGGATATGCACACTCGGCTGACTCGAGCATGCATGTGTTCAGAACAGGGGGAGGGGAGGTTAGCCACTGCTGCATTCCTCTGGTAGCAGCTTATTTCTCCAATAACAAAAGATCAGACAGATGGAATCTTCCTGCCCAATCTTTATCTGCCCCAGCATATTCTGCCAGAGGAGATCTCACATACTGTGGATGGCCAACCTTAAAGGGGTTTTGCCAAGATAGGAGTTCCTTACCTAACAGGCTGATACTCCCCTCTTGAGGCTTGAAAAAGGGGCATTGTGTTTCTGTGTTTAAAAAAGCAAGTACCTCCTCTGTGATGTCATCACTCCACTTCCCATGCACGTTCCTGATAGTCTCTGTAGTTGAGCAAACATTGTTTTGCTAATCCAGAGGAGAACAGTATTGTGCACAAGCTATATGTGTTTTATTTCTCCATCTTATTTACTCAGGAGAGAAGATAAGATCAGCAGGCGGCCATCTTTCATTCCTTTACGAACTAGCTGCAGGAGGAGAGGGAGGGGGGGGCTGAGCACAAAGCCAGGGAGTGTCTGCATGTTTACTCAGATAATTACATTACAACCAGTGGATTCTCTATACAAAAGAAACAGGATCTTTCTCCCCAGTCCCTTCAAAGCTCGTTCATGTTCCCTGCCATCAGATAAGAGGTGCAAACAATGCAAGAGCCGCCAGATCAGCTCCTGGTCGTGTCTAATGTAAACTGTCAGGCAACCAAGGACATGTAAGTCAGGCTGTAGCTCTCACAGGCTTCACTTTTTTTGCTGACATATATTTACATACATACATTTTGGAGGATCCCACGTCAACATTACATCGTGGCAAAACCCCTTTAAGGAAAGCCAAACTACTGTCTTTAAAATACACTACTCACAAAAAGTTAGGGATATTTGGCTCAACTAAAATTTCAGGAGGAACATTTTTTTTAAAATGCTCTAAATGAGCCCATCTCTCAACTGTAGAATGTACAGGTCCAACCGTTCAATGTTTCAGGACTTTTTGCACAACTTGCTGATCTCTAACAAGGAGCTTAATGGCAAAATTCACAACAGGAGTTTGATCCCCGAATCACCCAATAAATTTAGGGGATCAATATGAATCAGGAGTTAAGCAGTCCTCCTCATCATGCTGTTCACATTTGACATCATGAGACCAAGACAACACTTACAATTGATCAACAGGACCTCGCCATTGCTTACGGACGGAAGTGGCCACTGAGCTTAGAGTGTCCACAGCAGGTGGGATCAGAGATACGGAGAGACTGGAAGAGTCACAGACAGGCAAAGAAGTGGACGTCCTTTGGCTCCATCACAGACTGATGAGCGGCGCTTCATTGTAAGCAAGGCACTGCAGAACCAGATAATGAATACCACCCAACTCCAGGCACGTGTAAGGGAGGCGAGAGGCACCAAGTGTCACCTCAGACCATTCACATCAGTGTGGTCTGCCTGCATTCAGTTTAGTCAAAAAAAAGTCCCCAAAATTTTATGTTCCTCCTGAAATTTCAACCAAAAGCCAAATATCCCTAACTTTTTGTGAGTAGTGTATCTTCCGACCTACAAAGGCAGAGAAGCTTCCTACCCCACACTGAATCCCGCTCTATTACACAGCCATGAAATCTGCACAATGCACAAGGGCAGATGAAGACGTTCCTGCTGGCCCAGGCGGTTGTGCCTGACGAGGTCTACATAAAAAGCACCGGAAGGAAGACGCTGAACTCCTCCTGCACATGAATTCTCACACACTTAGGCCATGTTCACACCATGTCAAATTATGCTGTAAAAAAAAATGTGCTTAATTCCAGATGGGGAATGTTGTTTCCTCTGCTTTCTGTGTCTTTTCTTAGGTTGAGGAGTCTTTTGAGGCTCATTTTCATGTTTTGCTCAGTACAGGGAACTTCACTGGTTTTCATCTGTCTTCTGAGCTCCTGCACAGCGCATGATGCCTCACGCAGTATGCAATAAAGACGCAGCTGTGTGCCCGATGCCCATTAATTCCTATTTATTTCAATGGGACCCTTTATCACACCTTCTTAGCGCACATTTTGATGCATAATCACAAAAGACATCAGAAAGCGAAAATGTTGTGTGAACCCGGCCTAAGACCTGTAGTACTTTGCTTTTTAGGGAGAAGAGCCCTGTTGATACAACACATGATGGAGCATTGTATGGCGGCACAGAATTCTGTCCTATCACTATAGATAAAGGTTGGACGGATTCAGCCAATGAGATAATCAACCTATGATCACAAACTGATCAGCGCCAAGCACAGGAAACACCAATAGGTGAGGGGGAAGGATGACAGCACACCAGAGATAGGATCCTGCTACTCCCACAGTCAGCGCAGGAATGGACAGGGTGATGTTATATTACAGTCACTGTCCTCAGATGGGCTATCTCCTAGCACCGCGTTATAAGGGTTTGTCACAAAGCAAGATCCCTTTCTACAAGCCGACTTCAGACAATGGGGAGGTGGATGTGCTTGCGCAGTTCACCCCATTCATTTCTATGGAAGTTCCAAATAAAGTTGAGCAAGAGTGTTCAGCTATATTTGGAACTCCCATAGAAATGAATGGGTGAGAGCTTCAGACGTGCGGCCCTCTCCTAGTTCTCTTAGCGAGCTACGCCTTAGTAGGGTTGTGGAGTCGGTGCCCAACTTGGTGGAGTCGGTATAAAATAGACCCAGTAATATATAATTAGTTGGTTCAATGCAGCGCTCCAAGAGCGAGAGGCATTGGGTCCGGCCAGTGCTACTGCTCCCATATCTTCAGCCTCAACACATGAGGAGTGTAAGTGATGACAAGGAGCAGAAACAGTGCTGTCCCAGGGGAAAGATTCCGCTCACATAGCAAACAGTTCTGCAGATTCTAGTCATGTAACTGAATTGTTACGGTTTTACTCCTGGAGGGTGGACAGGGGCTCCCCGCCGCCGCCACCGGAGGGACCGGACAGGGGCTCCCCGCCGCCGGAGGGACCGGACAGGGGCTCGCCGCCGCCGGAGGGACCGGACAGGGGCTCGCCGCCGCCGGAGGGACCGGACAGGGGCTCGCCGCCGCCGGAGGGACCGGACAGGGGCTCGCCGCCGCCGGAGGGACCGGACAGGGGCTCCCCGCCGCCGGAGGGACCGGACAGGGGCTCGCCGCCGCCGGAGGGACCGGACAGGGGCTCGCCGCCGCCGGAGGGACCGGGCAGGGGCTCCTCGCCTCTATATGTACAGATCATACGTGTCGCTGATGCAGCGCCCACAATCCCTTTAGCTGCCCACAATCAGTCCCTCAGATCGGACGCTGCAGACACCGCACACAGCTGAGGCCACCTCCGCCACCCCCGTGCCTGCCCCATTACCAGTCTCCCCCGCAGCGCCGGCGCTCCGTTGCCCCTGGTTACCGCTGTTCCTGGCTTGTTCCGGGTGTGGGGATCACATGCGTGGCTTGCCAGCAGATCACGTGCGGAATCAGCCAATCGGAGGGGGACACGTCACCACACAGCGGCCTCTCTCACTTCCGGGTTCGTTTGCCTGAGAGGGGTGGAGAGGGAGTGGGCGGGGCGATAGAGGAGCGTGGGGGCGTTCCGCCTGCCTGACGTCATTGTGCTCTACAGAGCCATGCGTGTGAATGAAGACACAGTGCTGCGGGGGCACCGGGTGCTGCTGGTGCCCTATGAGCTTCACCATGTGCCCAGGTACCAGGGGGGGGACTATGGGGGGATAAAGGAAGACTGGGCTGAATGGGTAAACATCATAGTAGGTTGGAGAGAGACCCAGCTCCATGGAGTCCATCCTATGACTCTGCAGTGTGGATCCAGAGCAAGGAGCAATCCCCCAGGAGGCAAGTTGTCCCATAGAGGAGGAAAAATCCAGATCTGGCATCAGGACAACTACTGGAGCAACATCCTATCTCCAGAATCTAATCCCTATAACCTGAGAGATTTCTTAAGAAAGGAATCTAAACCCTTCTTGAACTTTTCCAATGACTCCACCATGACAACCTCCTGTGGCTGCGAGCGTAGTGGTGTCACTGCTCTTACAGTAGAGAATCATCATCTGTGATGATGGGAAACCTTCATTATCTAGATGTAGAGGAGGCCCCCTTGTCGCTGTTACAGGCCTAGGTGTAAAATGATCTGTGTACTGTCACATAATGGCCAACTTCCATATAACACAGTGCCTCCCTGACCATAGGCTGTGTCTGGAATTGCAGCTCAGTCACAGTCTGGAAGAACATAAGAGTGAAAACCTGCGCTGTGACCTGTATTCATCCCTCCCTGACAGTGCAGGCCTAGGAGCGTCCTATTGTCAGTAAGGAGCTATGAAGCAGCGGCGGTTCTGGCTGGTTATTATAGCTGACACTCTCTGCCAACAACAGGGATTGCAGTCGGCCCAGTCTGCTGTTTGACCCTTTATACAGCACACTGTTCCTCCTCCTGATCGTCTCCCACACGAAGTGAACATGGGGTGTCGAGTGGTTGGCATGGCAGCCAGAAGCCTAATGAAGGCTCTTGTGGCTGCCATGTTAGGGCTCCTATTGCTTACTACCTTGGGCAGGATGTAATATAAGCACCATCTTTGTACACCCTTCTGCATTTTATGTATACATATTGTGACAGAGCGACCATTAGGTGGCATACATCAGGAGATCCATCAGAAACGTGCCACCGAGGGCCTGGTCTCGTGGGGGAAGACAGTTGTTGTCTGTCAGCAACACTAGGTTGCTGACACTCGTATGTAGTACAGCTGACGTCCAGCCATTATGGGTTGGCTTTCGCGGAACAGCTGTAGTTGGGTGGGTGGCTGTTCCCACCTTCCAGGACAGGTTTTTTCCAGGCCTATAAAAAGCCTGCGTCTCCAGGTAATCGGGGGGCGTGGTCTGCTACCTGGAAGTGGGAGCAGCAGAGCTGGAGGTAAGCCGGGAACCAGTGGAGACTGGTAAAAGTGTTTTGTGGGAGTCTGGATGCTAGGTCCAGACTACTGATAGGCAGGGTCTGTTATAGTGTGTAGTCTGAGGATTTGGTTTATAATTTGGTTATTGTATGTTCCTATCCCTCAATAAAGCTGGCTGAGGCCAAGATTAAACTGGAATCCTGTAGTCGGAGTGCCATCCGTTTAACCAAAGCGGCGATCCGTGAGCTTAAGTACCCCCAGGAGGGCATCCAGACGAGAGTGGATCGTCACAATATATGTGCAGATACATATCTTTATATATAATGCAGAAGGATGACAGACAACCAAGTACCCAAGGGGGACTATGTGTACAAGTGTCAGTGACTTTCTTTATAAACGGACTCCCATGTCATTTACGACCAGCTGCCGATCGACCATTCACTATAGACATCCAGGCGATCGGTATTTAAAGGGGTTATCTCACTACAAAGATTAGCTTTAAACATGTAGGGACTGGTAATTGAAGAGTTTTTCAAATATTTTGCTTAATTTTTTGACTTTGTTGAGGAGATAAGATAGATGTTATCAGATCTGAGTGCACACAGGCGTCTCTGGTTACCGTCCTGCTCTCCCCTTGTCTCTCTGCTCTGTCTTATCCGATAGCAGGGATGACGGTTGACAGACCGCTGCCAGCTTGAGAGCAGAGTGTGTTATCCCAAACAAGTAAGTGGTCTCCTTTCTCTATTTACTTTGAGCTCTGCACTTACAGATAACAGCTCGTGTAATGCCATAGAAGTAGCCACAGCCTGACCAGGAACAGACCGCATGCATCTAAATGCATTCTGGCTCTGAAACTGCGTGGTGAGACAACCCCCTTTAACTCTATAAAATATGTAGAACATCTCTGCAGCTGTGGTTGTGGAGAGCTGGCTGTCAGCATCATCTGGGCTCTCCATAAAGAAGGCAGGGATGGTTTATTGCTTTGGCTGCCTTCTAGGTCACTGTATACACAGCATGTAGTGAGTGCTGCATATGCAGCCCCGGCTTCCTGTCCCCTGCAATCACAGGATCACCAGGGCTCTGGGACCTGTATTCTACCTGTAACTGGGGCTGATATATTATTCCCCGCAACACGGATGATCATCTAAAAAAATGAAAAGGGTTGTCCCATCATGCTGTTTCACAGAGCCACAGGCAGCTTCAGGCTCACACTGCCTGTTTAGGCTGTGGGTGGTTCTACAGCAGTGATTGGCATATCAGCTCTGCTATTCCTAGCTTATCCTGATAGATTGATATTGGTGAGGGAGGTTTGTAAGCAGCAGACCACAAGGCTACGGAGCTGTAAAGGGTTCAAGCTTGTCCGTAAGTAAACAAGCTCCTGTGCTGCTAAGACACAGGAGGGATCTTAGCCACTGGAAAAGCAAAGAAAAGTGGTCAGTAACCTAGGTAAGCGTGTGTACAAAAGCAGAAGATAAGAACTGCTCTAACTCTAAAGAGAAGCAAAATCAGAACAGCAGTGTATTTAGTAATAATCTTCATTTGCCTTTTCTTACATGGTTAAAGTTCATCAATGAACTTTAAAGGGAACCTGTCACATAGGTTATGCCCCCTTGCTGAGGACAGCACAAGCTAGTGTCAGACATGCGGTTTCCAGCGCTGTGTCCCTTATTCTGTAAGATGCAGCAGTTTTAGAGCATTTACCCCTCAAATCTTATTCATGAGCAGGTATTAGCTCCACCCACCAAAGGCTAGCTCCGCCCACTGACAGTTATTCACATGTTTCTACCTATTCAAAGTAATAGGTTTGTCAGTTGAGGGCTAGCCTCAGGTGGGCGGGGTTTGAAAAAAAAAACTGACCTTCTGAAGGACTCTTTGAATGACTCCTCTTGCTGAAAACTGCAGATTTGAGCATTAAATACACGAAAACTTTCATCCATACAGTATGTGTCATAAAAGGTGTACGGGGCTTACTATATTTGAGAAGCAGGAAAAGCTCCTCTTGAATATGGAAAACATAGACCCCCATTAACCAATGGAAAGCATTTAATTGTGGCCCTCGTTCAGGTGGTATATGTCAACATTTGCTCCATACTATAGTACAGAGAGCCGCACTCTTCCGTAGCAGAGATACGTGAAAGAAAGCATATCATGCAGGTTTTTTTTGTTATTTTAAGGATTTTTTTCTCACTACAACGATAAGCTTTTAACTTGTAGAGAAAGGTAAATGAAGACTATTACCAAATACAATGTTTTGATTTTGCTTTGGTCAGGAGATGAAGATTTTTTCTCCTCTTAGGCTATGTCTACACAGCACAGAAAAACATCCGTTTTCTAAAAACGCTGAAAAAAAGAGTTTCCGTAGACTTCTTATTGTAGAAACGTCCTGTAGTCTCCACAGAACCTCTTTTTTCTGCTCTTTTTATTTGCTGGTCGCTTTTGAAACATGTTGTAAAAAACATCCAAACCCTCACCTCCACCTGCCGCCTCCACCTGAAAAATATCTCCCGTCTCCGTTCATTCCTTAACTTCGAAAGCACAAAAATGCTGGCCCATGCCCTCGTCATCTCACGCCTAGACTACTGCAACCTCCTTCTCTGTGGCCTCCCAGCTAGCACCCTCACTCCCCTCCAATCCATCCTTAACTCTGCTGCCCGTCTGATTCACCTCTCTCCTCGATACTCCTCTACCGCTCCCCTCTGCCGATCCCTTCACTGGCTTCCCATTGCCCAGCGAATCCAGTTCAAGTTAGCAACCTTGACCTACAAGTCTCTCCATAACCTCTCCCCTCCTTACATCTCTGCTCAAATCTCCAGATACCTCCCCTCACGCACTCTCCGCTCCTCACAGGACCTTCTCCTCTGCTCTCCCCTTATCAACTCCTCACACAAGTCTCCAAGACTTCTCCCGTGCTTCCCCCATACTCTGGAACTCACTGCACCAACACCTCAGACTCTCCCCCCACTCTCACCAGCCTCAAAAGCAACCTGAAAAACCAATCTCTTCAGGATTGCCTATAACCAACAATAACCCTGCTGTAACTACACTATCCACAACCATGTCTGCCCCTCTCCTCCTGTCTCTTCCCACCTTCCTTTTAGATTGTAAGCCCTCGCGGGTAGGGACCTCTCTCCTTCTGTACCAGTTGTTAGTAATTTGTCACCTTTTTACTTGTTTGACCTATGTTATGTATGAAACCTGAATGTACAGCACTCTGGAACCAAGGGCGCTCAAAAATAAATAATAATAATAAAAAACTGAGCAAGGCAGAAAATTTACTATTGGAGTCCATGTAAAGCGCCGGATGGTTTTTGGTGCGTCTTTTGCAGATATACATAGCAAATCTGTTGCTGTGCATCTCTGCAAACAACGGCTAAAAAACACACAAAAAAAGGCGCCAAAAAACAGACGTTTTTTCATCCGCTTTTGACAGGCTGTGGACAAAAAACTCCGTTTTATGAACATTTAGGATTTGGTTTTCAGGTCGTTTTTTGTCCAATGCTGTGTAAAGCTAGCCTCAGAGTACAGAAGTGTGTCTGGTTACTGACCACCTCTCCTGCTCTCTCTTATTGATCCATGCTGCCGTCAGTCAGTTAGTTCATCCATGGTGAGTCACTCTCTGCTGAGTCTTATTTCTATCAGCGAAGTTTGTTTACCTAACTAACTGAAAAGCTTTCACTCTTTAGAGCTCTGCAGTCTTGTGTAAATCATTTAATAAATCCCCTGCGGTCATCTCACTGTAATAGATGCAGCTAGGAACAACAGATCTGATATGTCAATCACTCCTATAGGACCAGCCACAGTCTAACCAGGAGGTGTAAATCTAAAGCTGGCTGTGTTCTGTGAAACTGCATGGTGAGAAAACCCCTTTAACTTAAGCACCTATGTTTGACAGATGCTATTGAGATGCATGAATATATACACGGACTACTATCTGAGACCGCGTGCAAGGGAGTGTATAATGGGTGCCTTCACTTAACCAACTAGATCCAAACAATAGTAGCAAACACTCCACTATAAGAGATAATAATATCTTCTGAAATATTTATTTAGGCATTTTCATAAAGCCATAACTCACATAAAAGTGTATAAACATATACACTCACCGGCCACTTTATTAGGTACACCTGTCCAACTGCTCGTTAACACTTAATTTCTAATCAGCCAATGACATGGTGGCAACTCAGTGCATTTAGGCATGTAGACATGGTCAAGACAATCTCCTGCAGTTCAAACCGAGCATCAGTATGGGGAAGAAAGGTGATTTGAGGGCCTTTGAACGTGGCATGGTTGTTGGTGCCAGAAGGGCTGGTTGAGTATTTCAGAAACTGCTGATCTCCTGGGATTTTCGAACGCACAACCATCTCTAGGGTTTACAGAGAATGGTCCGAAAAAGAAAAAACATCCAGTGAGCGGCAGTACTGTGGGCGGAAATGCCTTGTTGATGCCAGAGGTCAAAGGAGAATGGGCAGACTGGTTCGAGCTGATAGAAAGGCAACAGTGACTCAAATAGCCACCCGTTACAACCAAGGTAGGCAGAAGAGCATCTCTGAACGCACAGTACGGCGAACTTTGAGGCAGATGGCTACAGCAGCAGAAGACCACACCGGGTGCCACTCCTTTCAGCTAAGAACAGGAAACTGAGGCTCCAATTTGCCCAAGCTCATCGAAATTGGACAGTAGAAGATTGGAAAAAAAGTTTCCTGTTCTGATGAGTCTCGATTTCTGCTGCGACATTCGGATGGTAGGGTCAGAATTTGGCGTCAACAACATGAAAGCATGGATCCATCCTGCCTTGTATCAACGGTTCAGGCTGGTGGTGGTGGTGGTTCATGGTGTGGGGAATATTTTCTTGGCACTCTTTGGGCCCCCTTGGTACCAATTGAGCATCGTTGCAACACCTTGTGGAATCTATGCCTCGAAGAATTGAGGCAGTTCTGAAGGCAAAAGGGGTCCAACCCGTTACTAGCATGGTGTACCTAATAAAGTGGCCGGTGAGTGTAGGAAAAATTGCACTTGCGGTTTTAGATCTCCAGCAAGGAGTATCAAGTAGTCAGTCCATAGATATGGCAGCGTTCTAAGACAAGTCCCTTCTCAGAGACTCAATGTCTGGACTTGTCTTAGAACGCTGCCATATCTATGGACTGACTACTTGATACTCCTTGCTGGAGATCCAAAACCGCAAGTGCAATTTTTCCTATATGTTTATACACTTTTATGTGAGTTATGGCTTTATGAAAATGCCTAAATAAATATTTCAGAAGATATTATTATCTCTTATAGTGGAGTGTTTGCTACTATTGTTTAGATGCTATTGCGAGGCATCCTTCTGAGGTAAGGTGGGCAACATTTAGTTAGTTGCTTCTGCAAAAGTACTGCTGTTTCCACAAGCTGGACTATGGACAAAAATCTTAATTTAGCGTGTAAGTGGATAATTAGCCTGCACCAATGTAATAATACATAATGAGCATGTTCTTGGCTGATATGTGTGATATTGTCTGGAACATGAAGCACAGCCGTCCATTCATGCATCCACACAAGGCTTTACTTGGAACCTGAATGCCTGTGTAAGTGCCACAGTGCTGTGCAGCCACATATACACGTATAGCCCATAGTGCCCGCACCTCTCCAGTGTCTGTTCTTGTGTTCTCAGGTATCATGAATGGATGAAGTCAGAAGAGCTGCAGAAGCTGACGGCGTCTGAGCCGCTGACACTGGAGCAGGAATATGACATGCAGCGCAGCTGGAGAGAGGATAATGACAGTAAGCGCCATGGCCTTAGTGAACGCTCATACAGGTCACATAGGACTTCTTGCTCATTGGCTGTTTTTCTGCTCCTGTCCTAGCTCTAATGGAGTAAGGTTTCTTATCAGGGAGAGGCACCATATCAGTGTGTGGAGACCTATTGTATTGAACGCTCCACTGAAATTTAAAAGGACACTACCATGAACATTTTAAGCTATATGTGACTGTTTGTGATTTATAAACTTCCCCTATGTATATTACTCTGTTCTGTGACCTCTGATACCACAGCAGTGAGAGGATTTCTTGATGCTCCTTCTTTCTGGTCAGCTCTGGTCAAAGAAGTGTAAATACTATCAGCAATAACCTGATAAATGTGAAGAAAGTTTCTCCACCTTCTCCAGTGCAGAAAAGCATTACCCTATTTTCCTTTCATGTATTGCTCATGGTCTAGAATAATCTTCTCTATCTCTATGGACAGAATAATAGAGCAATCGTTAGGTCATTTCATACCATTTGTAATAAAACTGTAGAGAATAAAAAATATAGAGATAAGAAGCAGCTGAAGTAAAGTGAGTTTATTCTGCCCGATCATACAGAAGTTTTTTTCTCACAACTAGAGAAGGACAATGTTGTATATATAAGGCTCAGTGAGTCAGGTGGGGCTTGAGGAATGCTACATCTAGTAGAGGACCCTGGATAGTCCAAGCCCTTTTCCTCTGAGCCTATTAGAGTATGCTCCTATCCTAACATCTTACATTAGCTTTTGAGGAGTTTTTGCTAAAGATGAACATTGTAACCTAATCCATTTTAACTTTTTTAGAGTGCACCTTCATTATACTGGATAGAGCACAGTGGGATCAAGGATGTCCAGAAGATCAGTGTATGGTGGGAGATGTCAACCTCTTCCTGGTGGACCCTAAAAACCCATCATTAGCAGAGATAGAAGTCATGATTGCAGGTAATTGTGTAGAAACACTCTGCGCGACATGTGAGCAGTGACAGTTTTCTGGCGTCAGAAAGCTTATTCTATAGATGTATGAACAGTCGCACTCCAAACTTTGGCGTGTTAAGTTCCTGCACAACATTTTGTAATGCGCCAAAGTTTAGGGGCATTCTGGGGGCATCGTGTCGCACCACATTCATAGAATTAGACACATTTCTGAATCTTTGACGCCAAATCTAGGTGCAGAACAGTTAGAACAACCAGACCAGGGTGAAGGTGGTGCCTGAGCCGAACTTGTCGTTTTTGGGTCTACACTGCCCTGTATGTATGACCTGCAGAAGAACAGCCAGCCAGGTAAAAGGGGGTGCCTGAGCCAGACTTGTGGGTATTGGGTCTTAAAATGCCCTGTATGTATGACTACAGAAGAACAGCCAGACCAGGGTAAAGGTGGTGCCTGAGCCAGACTTGTGGTATTGGCACTACACTGCCCCGTATGTATGACTGCAAAGAACTGCCAGACCTGGGTAAGGTTGTTGCCTTAGCCTTACTTGTGTTATTGGCTCTACACTGCCCTGTATGTATGACCTGCAGAAGAACAGCCAGACCAGGGTAAAGGTGGTGCCTGAGCCAGACTTGTGGGATTGGCTTCTTACTGCGCCTGTAATTATGACCTGCAGGAAGAACAGCCAGACCCGGGTAAAGGTGGGGCCTGTGCCAGACGTGGGGTATTGTCTCTACACTGGCCCTGTATGTTTTGACTGCAGAAGAACAGCCAGACCAGGTAAAGGTGGTGCCTGAGCCAGAATTGTCGTATTAGCTCTACACTGCCCTGTATGTATGACCTGCAGAATAAAAGCCCCGACCAGGTAAAGGTGGGGCCTGAGCCAGACTTGGGTATTGGCTCTACACTGCCCTGTACGTATGACCTGCAGAAGAACAGCCAGACCAGGGTAAAAGGTGGTGCCTGAGCCAGACTTGTCTATTGGCTCTACACTGCCCCGTATGTATTTACCTGAAGGAACAGCCAGACCGGGTAAAGGTGGTGCCTGAGCCAGACTTGTGGTATTTTTCTCTACACCCGCCCTGTATGTATGACCTGCAGAAGAACAGCCAGACCAGGGTAAAGGTGGTGCCTGAGCCAGACCTGTGGTATTTCTCTTACACTGTCCTGTATGTATGACCTGCAGAAGAACAGCCAGACCAGGGTAAAGGTGGTGCCTGAGCCAGACTTGTGGTTTTGGCTCTACACTGCCCTGTATGTATGACCTGCAGAAGAACAGCCAGACCAGGGTAAAGGTGGTGCCTGAGCCAGACTGGTGGTATTGGGTCTACATGCCCTGTATGTATGCCCTGCAGAAGAAAGCCAGACCAGGGAAAGGTGGTCCCTGAGCCAGACTTGTGGTATTGGCTCTACACTGCCCTGTATTGTGACCTGCAGAAGAACAGCCAGACCAGGTTAAAGGGGGTGCCTGAGCCAGACTTGTCGTATTGGCAAACATGCCTGTATGTATGACCTGCAGAAGAACAGCCAGACTTGTGGTATTGTCTCTACACTGCCCTGTATATATGATCTGCAGAAGAACAGGTTCACACATTCTAGCGCATACTACACAAGCTATTTAGAACTGGCCTGTCAGCGCCAGGATTCATATATGTTGCCCTATATGACCAGATGTACTACAGGGGGCAGAACTAGTCCTCTCTGCTGGTTCTACACTCAGGAGCATTGTTTGTCATGAGTTTCATAGATAGTGCTTCCATGGGCAGAGCTGTGGCACAGAGACCTTAGCTCACTGATAAGTGCCGACCATAGTTGTGTAAAGCTAAGTGCCATTGGATCAGTCATAACATGTTCTGTACAGTTCTGAATGCTGCTTTAACCTTCGCCGTCTTACAAACTAATCTGGTTTTGACAGATGTGTGGAAAATGTCTCGTCATAATGCAGATTGCTAACTATAGAGTAGAGTGGATCAGGAAAACAGGTCTGGGGCTGCTTCTCGCAGTTTAGGTGGTATTTGTTAGGCTATGTTCACACGGTGTATTTGCAGGGCGTAATTACACCCCGCAATTACGCCGTGTGGACGGGGGAGGGAGAGGGGGGGCGGCGCTTCGCCGGCCCATAGACATTCATTGCCAGTGGCGCGTATACGCCGCTGGTAATTCACATGTCACTTATCTCTCACCTCAGCGTATTCGCCGAGCGGGGAGAGGAGACGTAATCCATAGTTCTCTATGAGAACTGTGGATTACCGTAATGATTAGGACGTATTCCAGCCGCAATTTGCGCACTCCGGCTGAAATCCGTTCAATTTTAAGCCGTGTGAACATAGCTTTAGAGTTAATGAAGGGCATGTAACTGTAAACACTAATAATTTAAAGGGGAGACAAACGCCTCCCTCCTCATTTTCATGCATGGTCATCTAGCGCTCTTTACTTTATGATTAAACCCCATTTAACACTTTCACAAAATTAATTTTATGGGAACTTCTTTTGTTTTTTTCTGTGTATTTCATTTTATAACAAGCTTTTTTATTTTTATTTTTTTTCAGTCCCATTAGGGAACTTTGCAATTCAATCATTTGGTATAATGTTTTGACATGCTCAGTATACCAAGCACTATTGCCCTTCTGCAAGCGCAACCACTTCTCCATTCAGAACGGGGAGTTATGAGGGCTCATTCTGAAGATAGGTGAAATTCCTGAGGTGGGACCCGCACCCATCTGACATTGATTATATTAATGTCTGCAATGACAAAACCCCTTTAAGCAAAGTTGCAGATTGTCAGCATAGCCGTAGCAAAATCCACACATGCAAATTTTAAAGCCACACATTGTTTTATTTTGTTTTTTAATTTTCAGTTCCCACAAGACAACCCACAGCAGAAAATCTATACATTTGATGTGGATCTGGTATTTTGGATTTTACTGTGGAAATAGTGCAGATGTCTTACCTGCAGATCTTGATGTAAGAAAACTGTTAGTGTAAGACTTTCTTTGTTGCTCAACTTTCATTTCATTTAGTGCTCTGAAAAAATGAAAGGGGCTCTGATTAGTTGTTATGGGCAACAAAGAAAGTCTTAGACCTATACAGTCTACATCATACATGTCCCACTTGTATGTATTCCAAAAAAACAGAAAGCTAGCCCAAGCATAATCTGGCTTTGGGCAGTGTCTGCATGTCTACTAGTTTTCCTACGGGAAGCTGAGTGCGGCTATAACAGCTGTTAGCCCCTGCAATATATGGGAAGAAAAGTCATCTGGCTTTTCTTATGTAACTCACTTGATATTATCATATACTCTTTAGGGCATGTCCCCACGGCACAATTGTGCTCTATGGAAAACCCGTGCAGCAGTCCCCACTGCACGGGTTTTCGGCCCGGCGGCAAAACATTGTGCAAGCACCATCTTCCGTCCGTTTTTCGGACGGAATATGTGCTTCTCAATGGGAGGGCTGTTCTCCGCTCATCGCAGTATTTGTCCTATGCCGTGTGAACGCGCCCTTAGGATACTCCTAGTTTCTTGTTTTCAGCTGGACTTGACTCGTTTCCTGTTGTTTATCACACACGGCACACACTGCATCAATTCACACGCTTGTGTCTTGTCTCGACTACTATGAATCCTTCCTAATTGGCTTTCTCTTCACCTGACCGTGCACAGCACCAGCCTTAATAAATGTCACTGCCAGACACCACCACTTCACTCATCCATCTCTTGAAAAATAGTTTTACAACGTACTAATAGAACGCCAAATAGGACACATCATCACTGGAGTCTCCTCATACTGATTTATTGCAGGATCCTTGTATATAGTGTATCCTACATATATCAGAACTCCCAGAAGTTAGACCAGTTTTCAGTGTACACCAATAATGGGGAAAACATGTCATTACAAAATTACCAGTTCTTGAAGATACAAGGCAGAATCCTTCAGTTTTCTTGACAACACTTCCGTCTCATCACCAAAAGTCAGTGATGCATCCAAATCAGTGCACATGAGGAGCAGCACTATTTTTGGACAAACTTGTATAAAGCATTTCCTACTAGTTTTCCCATCTGCAGGCAATGGTCAGTTTTTCTGAAGTCCGCTACAGGGTAAGTGAAGATTAGCTGCTATGATGTCTCCCATAACGGCACGCAGATGGGATCCTGCTCCACTACAACTCGATGTCCTGAGAAGCAGGAGGATGGAGGATATTGTAATGCAGTACTGTACCTGTGAATTTAGCTCTGGGGATATAATACTTACTAGATCTTTCAGCAGCTTCTCTGTGTATGTCTCTCTGCAACTTTCTCCATCCACCCCTTTCCTATCCATAGACTTCTTTAGGCAGTATACAACCAGTTTTTCTTTCGAGTAATGAATTTAGGAGGAAATAGGCAACAATAATGAAGCCTGTTAAAGGGGTTTTCCAGTTTCCTTTTATTTAATGAATTTAAAGGGGTTTTATCGTTACAAAGATCATGTCTCAGATGTTGGGGGACAGTAAAATAAGACTTTTGTAATTGGGGTTGCATTACTCTGTCACTTGGTTTGCAGATATACTAAGCATCTTTGTAAAATGTCTTTTTTTTCTGCTGTTGTGGGGTCAGAACGCACTGGGTCGATTCTGGCCACCTAGACCCCGCCCCCTGCACTGTGATGGCTGGCTGACATTTCAATGAAGCCTGGTTGGGATACGCCCCAGCCACCCCTGCGCTGTGATTGGTGTTGCCCACTCTGTGTTTTCTCCCCTTGAGCTTGTTAAAATCGATAGTGAAACCAAAGTTTACGGCTCTATGTACATCTCCAGCTTTAGGGGCCAATGTTGCTGGGCAATTATGCTGTTTAAGGGGCTTTTGCCAAGAGGTGATTCACCTCCTCACAGTTCCAGTCTTAAGCTGCTACTGGAAAGAAGCGTTCTGTTCCTCAGATCGAATGCAAGCCCGGCTTCCCTTATGACGTCATCACCTGTAAGTGTATATCATAAGATTAAACACTGTGTCTGATGAGTTGCCTTGTATAGAGTAGTTGCTTTGGTGATCAGCACTACAAGACAGCAGGTTGGGAGTTCAAAGTCCCATCCGTAATGCTTTGGGTTTTTTTGATTTAAAATTTATAACATATGTAAAGATATGAAAATATATGTGTGAACCTATCTTTTTATGCATTACACACACAAAGCTTCCCCTATATAGTATTCCATCCTTGCAGTCACCACAAGCACTTCCAAACATACTTGATTCAATGATATATTCTGGGGGGAATGAGAAAAATGGGAGCCCTGCTATGTGGTATATATTTCATTATAGAGATTACATATATATTTTAGTGTCTCTCTACTATGTGTAGATTTAGGGGGAAAAAAAAAAATATACCCTGTGAGGGGACTAGAACTCCAAACCCTTCTTGTAAAAACATAAGTCTATCACTAGCTCTACCCGTGCACCCCCAGCCAAGTCGGTTACAAGGATGAGTAGGGCCTTCTCTGAAGTGATTGGCTTCTCCACATGTCACTGACAGGAAGCGGAGATCTTAACTGTGCTGGTTTCAGTTGTGTGTAAAATAAGACATATGACGTTGCTTGACTGGAGTTTGGAGCCTCAGGCTGCAGACATAAGCAGGCAGGAGGCTACAGAGCTGTTATATCAGAACAACCGTCGGCATCCCCTGCTTTAAAACAAAGATGATGTCAAGTTCTTCAGTTGAGAGGAAGAACACGCCTGCTGACAGGGAGAGACACGCCTGCTGACAGGAGAGACACGCCCCTGGATTTCAAACTTAATCTGAGAAAATTAGCTGAACAGCACGAGCAGCTCAAACGATAACACCCCTTTAAGAGTCTGCTGCTCCGGTAAAATATAACATGTCCTTACATTGCCACTCGCTGCCGTTTCTGCTGATCGCCGCAGCCAAATGCAAACAGGAGACTGGGGAGACACCAACATCAGCGCTGGAACTGTGCTGAGTATATATTTTCACTTATATATTCTTTTTATTGCAGTACCTTAAACTTATTAAAGGGACACTAGCGTCAACATTTTTCTTTTCACATATTGACGATTAATATACAACTATCAGATGGATTGTGATGTTCAATAGGGTGGTTGTTTTTTTTTCTAATTTTTTTTAAAACCTGCTATCCACAGTACTCTCACTGACTACCCTTCTGCGAGCTCTGATAGCACAGCAGTGAGAGGATGGCTTGGTGGTTCATTTTTCTGGTCGGCTCTGGTCTTAGTAGTGTAAATGTCATCATCAATTACCTGATAACTGTGAAGAATCCCCCCTCCCCTCCTCAGTGCAGGAAAAGATCACCTTTTCTCCTTTCTTGTATTGTTTATGGTATATTTTTATCTTTCCCCGTGGAGGGAATACTAGCGCAATCATTGTCATTACCTACTATTTGAATAAAAGTTCTATCTCAACTAGAGAAGGACAATATTTTAGTTGGACTGTCGAAATAAAAAAAATGCCAAAATTCTAAAAAGATGAAGAAAAAAATTAGTTTTCCAGGAATATCGGTTTTAACAAAAATATTCCTTTCTGATGGCAATGTCCCTTTAAATAAAAATGAACTGAAGAACCACTTCAGCTTGAGAAAGATGCATTTTTCCTAATTAATTTTAACTTGTAACATTTGTTAATCCAATGTTAGGATATGCCATCACTTTTTGATCCTTAGGTGTCAGAGCACTGGGACCCTCCAGCACTTCAGCCCTTTTATTCTTCATTCTCACATCCCAGCAATCAGGAATTCTGGCATATCCTAGCAATATTATGCCTGTCCTTGAAAAGACGGGAGTAATGGCAGCTATATGTGTTGATGTGTAAACGGTTGTTTGGGTGCACATAATGTTTCAGTACAGAACCAGGAATTTATACACCCCAACCTTTACACACCCTCTCACAGTTATTACAACATTGTTCCTTTTTGTTCTTTCAAATATAGTATCATATACATTGATGTGTAATAACTAAATCCTCGTGCCCGGATGAAAGATCATTGGTTTGTGCATATCACAAAGACCGTTTTGTGACCAGATATTTCCTGTACATCAGGGAGGTACAGTGGAGCCCTGACGACCCAGTCCCACTGTCCTGCTACTTTACGTGCTGCCCTAGGCCGGCAAAGACGCAACTGGGCGACAGTCCTGACTGCTAGAGGGCTGGGGGCCGTCAGGAGGGAAGGAAGATCAGACAGTAGGGTCAATACCTAAATCAGGAAACGCCAAGCACAAATCAGAAACAGAGGAGTAACCTTAAACAGCGGGGTCAAAACAGAATGGTGCGAAGTACAAAATCAGATGACACGCGAAGGTAAGTAAACAAGCCGGGGTCAGTGTACACATAAAAGCAAAACATGATACGCACAAAAAAGAAGGCAGCCAGGAAATATCACTGGCGCTGCCCTCCGCGAGCAGGGAGTTTAAATGGGATTCCCGGACACCGCCCCAGCCGCCGATTGGAGTGGCCTCTGGGTCCCCCCATTGGCTGGTGCGACACACTCCCTGTCCAGAGTGGTTGGGCCTCTGTCACTCAGCTGCCAGCAGAATGTGTATCAGGGTGGGGTCGCAAATCAGCTGCTGCAGACTGTTGCTCTCTGCAGGCTGAGCGCCGCCTAGCCCAGACAATTCCTTCCTTAAAAATTCTATCACTGGTTAGATGTGCTGAAGCCAGACCAGGGGTATCCAGGCATTTAGACTATCATTTTTCGTATTTGGAGACTGAGTGGGATATGTATGAAAACTGTCTAGGTCTAAGACATGTTACCCATAGCATCCAATCAGAGCTCCCCTTTCATTTCATATAGTGTTCTAAAAAATGAAAGGGGCGCTCACACCCCAATGGTTTGTATGGGCAACAAAGAGACTGAAGACCTAGACGTTTTCATACTAGACCCCCGTAGGTTCTCTCTTACATTATATCCTCTTTTTCCAAAGACGTTGACCATTTACTTTGACTGCATCAAGTCATCTCCAAGGGTTTTTGGTGTATTTTACCACTTTTGTACTGCCTTCATTTCACTAGAAAACTGTTCTCATCACTGGAGTTTTCTTGGGGTATTCACCAAGTGTAAATGTGTCTATGTGGGAAAACCACATGTACTACATGTCCCTGTAACGATCCGACAGGTGTCAGTAAGGACTGACATGTCGATCACCGGGGATATGGTTGATCTTCAGTGATCAGCGTGGGCAAGGTGGTATGGGTGGACACCCACGTGTGACAACCAAAGTGCTGGACAGGGACACCGGGAACCAGTAGCGGTGACGGGTCACAGCTGGGTATAGCCGTAACAGGTAGAGTCCCAGACAGCCAACGGACTTGATACAGCGGCAGATAACAGCAGATAAGCGATTGGTGCAGCAGCAGGAACAACAGTAGATAGCGCTTTAGAAAGCACAGGGTTAACACAGGGGTTAACTACCGCAGGAACACTAGACACTGGAAACAGAAGTAGACAGGGGTCAGGTTCTATGACAGACATCAACGAACTAACCGGGAGCAAGGTCAGGAAGTTCCTTTTTTGCACAGGGGTTTCAGGTCACGGGGTAGGTAATAGGGACGCTGTCCCCTTACATTACTGAAGACTGGCGCGCACACACACCGAGAAAGCCAGAGATAATGGACACGCGCAGGATCGCGGCCAGGTGAGTTGAACTGATCAGCGGGGAACGCCGCCAGGACAGGAGGAGACAGACACAGCCGCTGCGACCCCCGCACAGTGAGTTGCAGGGGCACGGACCGCTGCGTGATCCGTGACAGTCCCATTGTTTTCTTTGGGAATAAGTCCATAGTTCACTCCGATTGTGGTGTGTATATTTTCCCAATGTACATTTCAAATCCACGTAGCATTTTATAAAAGGGTACTTATAGCCGCAAAATCATGGCCAAAAAGATTCAATTGCAGATATAAAACTTTGTTTTATTATGAACCTTGAAAAAGAAAGTTCCTCTTTCGAAACGTCGCATTGTTGCACAGATGTGCAGGCGGCTCTGTGTCTCCTCACGCTGGACAAACTTCATAGACTACTATCGTATGTAAATAACCCCAACTTCTCCTGGTATCCAGTGGGCTGCAAAGTAACAGACTATGTCACCACTGCACAGAAAAACTATTGCATTTTCGGCGGTTTTAGGATTCTAAAACTGCCGAAAATACGATTGTTCAGGCAGCCCCATAGACTGTAATAGAAATAATACGACTGGTAGCTACAAGATCGTTTTTTTCTGTTCCTATCTGGCTCCTCTGTATTATACAAATGTGTGATAAATATGATTTGTGTATTTAAGTTTTTCGTCGTCTTCCCATACAACCAAATGTATGGGTCAACGGCAACAAAAACGAGAACCGACTGCGGTTTTTGCTCAAAATGTGACAAAAATCGCAGTCATGCATGAGACATAAACCGGTCGACTTTTGGCCAGTTTTTGTCCGATGCTTTGGGAATTTAACCTTAAAGCTATAGAACAGTGAATACATGGGATTTCTTTATTACCTAGAGGAGGTCACATTAAGTTTTAATGCCTGCAGCGATGATTGCACCAAGTCTGGTCTCATCCCTGATACGGAGACAAAAATATCTCCCAGCTTTGTTTGTGCGGTCTCCAAATTATAAATTAACTCAAAAGTGTATGTGCACATACATTGTAGAGAAAACTAGCGACATTTCCAAAATGTCGGCACATCCTTTCTCCTTTATTAAAAGTATGGCAAGAGTTTTTATACGCTTCAGTGGTAGAAATATCATTATGCAAAACAATATATATTGGACAATACAATATAATCATCATTTAGGCAACATCTTTTCATTATTATAACAATCGCTTCATTAACAATAATTTTTTATTGGTCAGTTTATTAGTACTAAAAACACCTCTAATTATTCTTACGCTCTGGTTAGTATGTATGACAATCATTTTGAGATATCTAAAAGGTCAGTGGTTCTGAGCATGACAGAATAGCATGGCTTGCGATTTTATCTCTAACCTTTTACTTCTAAAAATCTAATACTGCGTTAGGATATGGCCTCCACAAGCTCATAAAATAAGAATGTTGATACTTATGAGGAGACAACTTCTGGGTTTCTACAACAATAATACAAGGTCACTGAAAAATAGATAAGGTTAGCTACAGCTTCATGGAATAATGCTGGTCATTAGAAAAAAAAAACTGCAAACCCTTATGGAACTATAGAATTTATGAACAATCCATATCATCCCTGATCTCTTTTATCTGGCATTCTAGAGCCCATGTTCCGTGGCAGAGGGTTTGGTGAAGAGTCTGTTCGGCTTATGTTGTATTATGGTGAGTACTGCAACATCCTATTTTGCCACCAACTAAAGCTGAACATAATTGAGCTTATGTCTCATTTCTGTTGTAGGTGTTACAACGCTGGGAATCTCTACGTTTCAGGCTAAAATAGGAGAAGAGAACTCAACAAGTGTTCGGTTATTTAATAGATTGCACTTCAAGGAGGTGTGCATTTCTCCATGGTCGGTAATATGTTTGTGTGTGAGATGAAGTCATTCAATATATATTCTGCTCTCTCTTGTCAGGTGTCCTATAGCTCAATATTTCACGAGATGACTCTACACTGGGAGGTGACAGAGACTGAAAGACAATGGCTCTTAGATTCAGTTCATGTAATTGTGGAATCTTACAGAGAAATTAAACAGAACCGAAAAACTGAAGTCCATAATTTGGTGACTGCTGCAAGGGTGGCACCGCGGACAATTGCGTTTTTGAAGAAGGGAGGTCAGACTGCTAGTACTGAAGGGTAATCTTACTATGCAATTATTTGGTTTTCTCTGATATATTGTCACATATAAATTTAGGAGAGTACTCCAGTTTCTGCATAAATAGCTTTTCTTAAAGGGGTTTTGCCACGACCTCATTTCATACCTCCTGCCTTCAGTCTGTGTGTGCTCAGAAGGGGTGCGCTGGTTGATTTGTTGAGTTGCAGATATGTGACCCAGCAGGATGACATCACCAGGCCTTTCTCTCTGTAGTCTGTTATGTTAAAGCACTGTGAGTAGCTGGGCGAGAGGTAATGTTTTTGGCTTCACAGACAAGGGTCTAGGTTCACATCCCTGCAAGGAACCAACCTGTGGGTTATTTTATTCCTCTTGTATCAAAGCTTTTACCTCATTGAGGTTTCTTTTTAATTATTGCACTGTTTGACTAATTACTAAGGAGGACAGAGGACGGGAGAGCGTGACAGCACCCGGGTTTGAAACCCACTCAGTAGCTGCTGAGATGAGAGGTGATTCTGAGGCATGTGCTTGCCAGGACTGAGGAGCTGCTCAGCCGGTGGTCGTATCCCCTGAAGATGAGCTGTAAAAAATGGATCACTAAAGGAGCCAGCTACAACAAAAACGCTGCAGAATTTTTAATAATAATGATTGGTGAAATGTTTATTTCATTTGCAAGCTTCCCAGTCAAATTTCACTTCGTGGCAGGACCCTTTAGCTCAAGAGACGAGAGCTAGGATTCCAGCATCATCTATTAGAAGTAGTGGACCCTAAAATTATATCCAACCATCAAGAATAATAACCTTGACACATGATTAGGGTTTGAAGCCAAGCGAATACTCTACTTATGGAGCGTCACATCTACAGGGAAAGTTTTCAAGAATGTTTGCCCCTTCAAGGGTTTTCACACCCACTTGATTAGATTTTAAAACATGTCGGGGGAAAGGTAAATGAAGACTATTACCAAATACATTGCAGTTTTGATTTTGCTTTGTTCAGAAGATTATATCTAGTGTACACAAGTTTCTTTAGCTTATTAACCACTAGAGTTGATCGATTAATTGAGATCGGCAAAATTGAGATTCAACCTATTTCGATTTTTTTCATGAAAATCTTTTCGATTTGTCGATTCCCATTAAGCCCAATGAAAGGTGAAAATGGGGGCGATCGCCATCGAGAAACCCTTTCCGATAAATCGTCAACTCTATAAAACCATCTCTCCCTCTGTCTCTCTTTTTTGGAAATCCCCTTTTGCTGCTGACAGTCATCTGAAAAAGGATGATTTACTCCCTGCTGAGTTTATTCTAGCACAGAAGTTTGTTTTAAGTTTAGAGTTGTAGCTTTGTGTATTCGTTTTTTTTAAAAAATTCCCCCATCTTTATCCCCACCTAAGGGGGACTAGCTAGGAGTGCAGAGTTGATTTTCTAATCACTTCTATAAAACCCACCCCCCAGCCTGAATTAAAAGGGGGAAGTCTGAAGCTGCCTGGGCAATAAATATCAGTGCCAGGATTTTTTAAAGCTCCAAAAATTTGCAAGCAACATAAAAAGCCCTTTTTTACTAGCCCCCTTATACCCCTTAAATTTTCCCTTTTGAAAAATTTTTGCATGTTACTGGTGGAAAAGTGAAATCTAACCCAAAGAGAATGGGGGGGCGATAAAATACTAAATTAAAAACCTGGATTTAGAGGCTTTTTTGGGTGAATTATACCACCCCAAAAGTACAACTCATCAGGTGACGTAATGCCGCTTTCCTCTTTATTAAAGAAACTGCACAGTTGACTCCCCCTTTAAATTTTTTTCTCTTTTGCAGTGAAAAAACATTGATTTCCTTTCTCTTTCTCTTTGTTATTTAAAGGGGTTAAAAATTTTTAGCATTCATACTTTTAATTTTAAATCACACCTCTAGGGATGCTCTCTGTTTCTGAGAACCCCTCCAAATTCAGCATACAGTGCTCTAATTTATTGATATAAATTTTCACTTTTTTTTTGGAAAGCCCTTAAAGGAGTTAGTCTCATTACGAGCTTTCACCCGTCAGTGTCCCTGGTAATTTGAATGGGGGGGGTGTTTCTTGGTCTTTCTTTTCTGCCCCCTCTCCCCCCCCCCCATCAGCAAAACAGGCAGCTACGAAAACTTCTTTTAACAGGGGGGGGGGGGGGTTTTTTGCCCCTCGGGAGTTCCCCCTGTGTTTTGTCTGCCTAGGTCTGGCAGGAGAGGGCGGGAATCTATAAAGTGTGAAGTGGTGGCTAATGACAGAGGGATGAAAGTGTTCCTATACCCCCTTTCTTAGTTTAAAAAGTCTACATCTCCAGAAACCAACAAGGGCAGTGTTACTATACTCAGGATGGCCCCTAATACAGGAAAACAAAAAGTTTTTCAAATTGCCCCCTGATCGGGTAAGTATTAGTATAGTCACATTCCAAAGACATATAAAGATTATAGTAACAAAAAAGGGGCACTGCCCGGCACATCTATCCCGGGTAGAGAGCAGGAGGAAAACGGCCCCACCCAGGGGTTTTAACCAGGACCCCAGACGCCCCGAGTCCCCCCTCCCCCCCCCTTCCAATACAGAAGATTCTGTCGGGAGGGGGTCTCTGCTCCGAACCCGTCTTCAAAAGGGGATTAGTCATTCAGGGCCGGACACCATAAGATAAGGGTCAAACAGGTCTGCTGCTATAGAGATTTTTAGAAAACTGTGAAGTAATACTAACAGGGCAAACTCAAAAATCAGTAGGACATTTGTAATGAAATATATTTTCAAAATGCTTGTTTTTTTAAAATCTTTAAATTAAAAACCCAATCATTGTAGCGGAAAAACAACCCCTTTAATTTTTTTTTCTCCTTTAAGGCCCGAAATATTTTTGGTATGTAAATTTATTACAACCCTTTTCATGGTTATTAAAGGGTGTTACTCAAAATATTTTTTTTTTTGGGCCCCCCAGTTAAAAAGAGATTTTTGTACTTAAACCAAAAATTAATTTTTTTGTCTGATTCATTGGGAGGACACAGGGAAAAAACCTTGGGTTTAGGCTTCTAGTACTGGAGGGGGCATTTAAAAAAAAAAAAAAATTTTAAATTCCACCAAACCAACCCCTATCCCCCGCGAGGCACTGTGCTAAAACAGTTTTTGCAAAAACAGTAGGAGCGAATAGGGAAAAACTAGCAGAAGGAAAAAACCATAAAGTTTCCCGCAAAAACTGCGATGGGTGAAAAAATTTAGAAATGGAACCCAAGACCCGCAATGCGAACACCCAAAGGTTTTAAAAAGGGGAGGAGTAATCCCCAATGGGAAAAAACAAGAAAATGATTTTTCGGTAAATAAAAAAATCACTATTTCTTTTCCGGATCATTGGGGGACCAGGGAAATTTACCTTGGGGTTTTCCAAAAGCAGTCCCCCAAAAGGGAAAGGGGAAAAAGAAAACCCAGGGCGATTAGTGACTAAAAGATGTTTCTGTATAAGCATGAAGCAAACCAAATATAACCAGGAACCAAAAAGCAAAACCCTGGTTTTAAACAAAAAAAGGCAAGCAGAGAAGGGGCCAAAATTTAGCTGCCAAAAACAAACCCCAGAGCTGAGGTCCAATGGGACAGTGAAATACTGCAAATTCTATATAAACAGAGGATTTAAACCAATATATCCTGCCCAAAATTTTAAAAACCCTGTTAAAACAAACTTTTACTAGACAAACTAAAATTATGCCAAACTTAAAACCCCTTTAAATTTCCACAAAATACCTAGAGGGTACAGCATTTTGTGTACTATCCGTCAGTGGGGTATTTTGCCCCCATAAAGGGCGGGTCCCCCTTTTTGACAACAATATCCTATTGCGTGTATTTAAAAATTCTTTCCCCCCTATCCCCCACGCCCTTTCCCCCGTACAATTTTTGGGGTTTATCAGGGGAAATTTAAAAACTCCTCTCGCTGTGGAATAAGAGAAACCCATATACAACGCATTACAAAAATGTCTACAACACATATAAACCCCAAAAAATTTTTTAAATTTTGGAAGACTGATACTTTGCTTAGATGCTGCCAGGTATAAAAAGTGATAATCCCCCCAGCTCCTTGGGTATGCTGGCACCCCGGATAAAAGGGGGTACAGGGGCAAATCATCCCCCGCTTCCCCTTTTAAAAACCTTTTAATGACCCCTCAAAT
>JAODAL010046439.1:0-30914 GCA_025379985.1 Phyllomedusa bahiana | reverse complement strand
GGGGGTTCCGGAAAATGGGGAGGGGTGGGGGGGGGGGGGGGGGGCCTGGTTCCCACCGTGAAGCATGGAGGAGGGGGGGGGTTGGGGGGGGTTTTGGGTTCCCCTAAACATGGAGGGGGGGTTTTGTGGGGGGGGGCTGGTTCCCACCGTGAAGTTTTGGAGGGGGGGTGTGATGGTGGGGGGGGGGCTTTGCGGGGGTGAAACTTTTGGGGATTATACTACCGGGTACCACAGCATCTTGCGGGGCTTTTCCCATCCGGTTTGCGTTTAGTTTTTCCATCATTTATTTTCAAAAGGACATTTACCCCAAACACCTCCAGATGTGTAAAGGCTAAAATTTCCAAGAAGGGAGTGATGGGAGCTCCCAGATGACCCGGCCTCCCCGTCTCCAGACCTGAACCCCTGAGATGGTTTTGGGGTTAGCTGGACCGCAGGTGAAGGCAAAAGGGCAAAAAAGTGTAGATTTTCTGGGAAAATCCTTCCAGACGTTGGAGGGGCCTTTAAAGGGGACCCTCCCCGAAGTCTCCGGGAATGCCCAAAAGGGGTGCAAGCAGAAACCAAAAAAAAAGGGGGGGAAAAAACCTGATTTAAAACAGATTCATTGTTTCCCCCTTTTTGATAAGTCTATATTTCCCCAGGTGTTCATTATTTGTTTGGATGTCTTCAGTGGGAATCTACAAATTTTTTGCCATGAAAATACAGAAAAATTTTTGGGGAAGGGGGTTTTCCAAACTTTTGGTCTGCTATGTTTTCATTTTTTTTAAAAATTTTTCCCATTTTTTATCTTTTTAAACCTTTTTTATTAAAAAACATTTTTTAAAAAAATATTTTTCTTTTTTTTATTTTAAAAAAAATAAAAAAATTTAAAAAAAAAAAAAAACCCCCATAAAAAAAAAAAAAATTTTAAAAAAAAAAAAAAAAATTTTTTTAAAAAGCCTCTGATTTCTATCTTATATCCTTATGTTGTATGTGTGATATATCAACTACGAGTGATGGATTGACAGTTTTGACAATTTAAACAGGAGTATGTACCTGTATGGATGTCCCTGCACCTTGCTAACCCTTGTGTTGGGGCCCCCCGGGAGACGGGTGACTGACCTCTGCTAACCCTATGGTTTTGCCCGGAGCAGACGATGTCCTGCCCCCTCTGTAACCCTACGGGGTTGGGGCCCCCGAGCAGACGGAGCATCACCTTGCTAACCCTATGTGTATGGGGCTCCCCCCCCGGGGGCGACGGATGTCACTGCATTGCTAACCCCTCTGTTAGGGGCCCCGGAAGCCGACGGATGTCACTGCACCTTGCTTAACCCTCTGTGATGGGGCCGAGCAGCGGTGTCACTGCACCCCTGTTTAAACCCTTGTTTTCAGGGCCCCAAGCAGACGGATTCATGCACCTCTGTAACCCCCACGTGTTGGGGCCCCGGAGCGACGGATTCACTGCACCTTGCAACCTATGTTATGGGGCCCGGGCGACGGGTGTCACTGCCCCTGTAACCTACTGTGATGGGGCCCCGGACAGCGTGTCACTGCACCCCCGCTAACCCTATGTGATGGGGGCCCCGGCAGACAAAGTCACTGCCCTCTGGACCCTACTGTGTATGGGGCCTGGAGCAGGGGATTCACTGACCTCTGCTAACCCCTCTGTGTATGGGGCCCCGGAGCAGGCGGATGTCATGACCTCTGCTAACCTTACTGTGTAGGGGGCCCCGGAGCAGCGGATGTCACTGAACCTTGTTTAACCCTTTACTGTGTATGGGGCCCGGAGCAGGACGGTTTGTCACTGCACCTCTGCACCTACTGTGTATGGGGCCCAGCGACGGATGTCACTGCACCTCTGCAAACCCCTTTCTGTGTTGGGGCCCCAGAGCGAGGGAGTCACTGCACCTCTGCTAACCCTTTACTGTGTATGGGGCCGGGAGCAGACGGATGTCACTGCACCTCTCTAACCCTACTGTGTATGGGGCCCGGGGGCAGACGGATGTCACTGCACCTCTGTTTAACCCTACTGTGTATGGGGCCCGGAGCAGACGGGATGTCACTGCACCTCTCTAACCTACTGTGTATGGAGGCCCGGAGCAGACGGATGTCACTGCACCTCTGCTAACCCTACTGTGTATGGGGCCCGGAGCAGACGGATGTCACTGCACCTCTGCACAACCTACTGTGTGAACTGACCCGTTTTACAGTGGACACCAACAGTGCCTGACACTAAACACCTGTGTTGGACTGAAGTGCCTAGAGCTCATAGGTGTGGTGAATTGTAGGGGCCCATCAGTTGAGCTGTTTCTGGGCCCACTGACGGTGATGGTACATGCTACCAATATGCGATCACATCTCGTTTTGGAGGATCATGAAAAACTACTTAACCTAAATAGTCAAGGACTTTTCGAGCAAAGAAGACCCTCTGGCATTGAGCTGGGTGCAGCTGCCATTACACTTGCCATGATACTTGCTGCTCGGAAAATCAAGTATAACTTGGTGCACAGTCAGTTTAAATTTGGGGGTGACCATTAAATCGTGGTCAGTCACAGCCTGACAGCTGATAACATCTCTTTACAATAGTTCACTGCAGTGAGCGATGGGGAGAAATTCAATGGAGGGACTCCATTGTTTGTTTTTTTTTTCAAATTGCTTTTATTCAAATTTTTTGCTTTTTTGTTTTATTAATCTATAACAGTGGGAATGATGGGTGTTGTAGTTTCTTGCCTTGTATGTGTAGTTTTTTTTTTTTGTGTGCAATGTATGCAAAATTATTTTTTTTTTCAATATTTATTTTTATTTTATTTTTTTTATTTTTTCCTACATTTTATTTATTTTTTTACTTTTCTTTTTTTTAAATCTCATGAAGGGGGAACTGTTTACATTTTTACACTTAGTAATGTATTAGCCTATTCATATAGGCTAATACATTATAATCTGTGTCAGTTTGACACAAGCAGGGAGCAGGGCAGCACACAGTGTGCCCTGATTGCAGACTTGTTACACAGACAGCCCTGAGGCTACTCTAGGTCCCCAGGGCTGACTGCTGGGTCACCGGGGGTCCTGATCACCTGACAGAGCAGGGAAAAGCCCTTTGATTATGCTGCGGTCACGAATCGCGGCAATAAAATGGTTAAGCTCCGGGGAGCGGAGGTTTCCCCTGCTTCCTGGTGCTTGCAGAGGCTGTGCTGGGAATAGGTCTGTGAAGCACAACTCTGTTCCCAGCGCTGCTGCGGCGCCGGGTGCCACAAACCCCTATGTCTGCAGCGACGGCAAAAGAAGAACGACCTGAAATGCCCAATGCCAAAAGGCGCTGGACGGTCGTTAAGGGGTTAAGGTATATAGTTACATAGGTGACAAGGTGACGGTGATAGGTGAGGTTAAAACAACATCGAAACAAATGTTTTTCTTAGAAGAAACTAGACGCAGAAAAACACAAAGGAAAAACAAGTGGAAATTTCTTTAAAAAATGGAAAGTAGTTATTTCAGATACATTTAATGGTCAGGAGATGAGGGACTTTTAGGTTTTCAACATATTATCTTAAAGGGGTTGTCTCATCTCAAAGTTTCATAGGATGCATGAATGAAATAATGCTGTTTCCCTCTGTCACTTCCTGGTCAAGCTGTCTGTAATTAGCATATGAGATCTGTGTATTCAGACCTCTGCTAATTAGATAAATCTCAAGCTGTCTGTAATTAGCATATGAGCTCCGTATATTCAGACCTCTGCTAATTAGATAAATCTCATGCTGTAAAGGGACAGGGAAGTTCAGAGTGAAAGTAAACAGCAGTAATTACTGGCTTTTGTCTGAAAGATCAGATAACAAACAAGCTCTCTCTGTCCGGAGTTCTGTGCTGAGTGACCTGTGTGATGACATCACTCCCTGCTATCAGATAGAAGAAACAGCAGGGGGGGGGAAGTACACAGGTCAGTCACTTGGGGAACCAGAGAGAGAACAGAAGGTGATAAAATCACTTGTAGCTCCTTAACAAAAAAAACATGAACAACGCAATATATTTGGAAAAGAGAGAGAGAGGAGAGAGAGAAAGAGAGAAAAACAAACACCCATCTCTACCAGTGTCCTGAATGTCAAATGCCCATCCTAATTACAAAGTATGTAGAGAGAGCGAGAAATGTAGATATACACTATGGAGTTACACTTAGCTTTTCACTTCCAACGACAGCTGAGAAAATCTCCCTTCCCCCAGTTCACACAGAATGAAATCTCACATGCACACTTTGGGGCGTGTCTGCAGAGAGAGACGATACTCCCTGCTGTGAGGAGAAACACGCCCCCTCCATTTCATAAGCTCTGCTAAGCAACCAGTATAAACGGCTGCCAAATGCTTAAATGATAAAACCCCTTTAAAGAACAATTAAGTGATTCTCTAGGAAGACTTGACATTGATATGTGAACAGTGAAGGATTGGGGCAGGGTGAGCACCTCCTTTCTCGGTTATGTTACTCTTTCACGTCATTTTAGATGGTTTTTGTTTATAAATATAAAAATAAAATGGGAAAAATAAAATGGAAAGACGGAAAATATTGCAAGGTTCTTGGATCAGAGATTCTTTTTCTTCTGTAAATTCCCAGCATTGACATCATTAAGTCCTGGCTGTATGTGTGATGCCTGTATAATATATATTCTGTAATGGGAATTTATGTTTCCTGTTTCCTCTATGAATAAAATAAAAATAATAAATAATAATATTAAACGACAAAATGTTCCATCCAAAAATCCTCACGCCAGAACTAGGTCCCACCAATCCCAGTCAGATGCTATAATTCTAGCTGTCCACAGGGGATATCTGCAGGAGGTTATCAACCCCTTCTACCTATAATCTATCTTTATTCGCAGTGTTTAAACCCTTAAGCCGAACGCCAGGTCTGTAGCTATAGCAACCACTGCTGGCAGCCTATCAGGAGGGATCAAACAGGTCTATAGCTATAGCAACCACTGCTGGCAGCCTATCAGGAGGGATTAAACAGGGCTGTAGCTATAGCAACCATGCTGGCAGCCTATCAGGAGGGATTAAACAGGTCTTAGCTATAGCAACCATGCTGGCAGCCTATCAGGAGAGATCAAACAGGTCTATAGCTATAGCAACCATGCTGGCAGCCATTCAGGAGGATTAAACAGGTCTGTAGCTATGAGCAACCAGTGCTGGCAGCTATCATGAGAGATCAAACAGGTCTTAGCTATAGCAACCATGCTGGCAGCCTATCAGGAGAGATCAAACAGGTCTTAGCTATAGCAACCAGTGCTGGACAGCCTATCAGGAGGGATTAACAGGTCTGTAGCTATAGCAACCAGTGTGGCAGCCTATCAGGAGAGATCAAACAGGTCTGTAGTATAGCAACCAGTGCTGGCAGCCTATCAGGAGAGTTTAACAGGTCTGTACGCTATAGCAACCAGTGTTGGCAGCCTATCAGGAGAGACTGAACAGGTCTGTAGCTATAGCAGACCAGTGCTGGCAGCCTATCAGGAGAGATCAAACAGGTCTGTAGCTATAGTAGACAGTGTGGCAGCCTATCAGGAGAGATTGAAACAGGTCTGTAGCTACACGACCAGTGCTGGCAGCCTATCAGGAGAGATGGAACAGGTCTGTAGCTATAGAGCCAGGTGCTGTGCAGCCTATCAGGGAGATAGAAAGGCGTAGCTATAGTAACCATTTTGGTGCCTATCAGGATAGAGGAAACAGGTTGTAGTGAGCGACAGTGTGGCAGCCTATCAGGAGAGATTGAACAGGTCTGTGTTAGCGACCAGTGCTGACAGCCTATCGCAGAGATCAAAAAAGGTCTGTAGTATAGTGCCCTGAGGGTGATGCAGCCCATACAAGAGGGGATATCTAGGAATAGGTAGGACACTGTTATTGGACACATATTACAAAGTGACTTGTTTTTGCAAGATCTTTAACATAAAAAGCAGCGATCTTTGTAGTGAGACAACCCCTTTAATGACCTGCACATTGTTTTGGTTTTTGCCTCCTTGCGTTTCAACAGTCGTAACTTTATTTTTTCAATGACTCAGTTGGATGAGGCCTTGTTTTATTCAGGAAAAGTTGTATTTTTGGGGGGGGGAATAGTTTAAGTTGCAGAATTTTCTTTTAATTTCTTTCACTTTTTTTTTACACCATTCACATTTCACACTTAATAACTTGTTAGATTAATTCTACAGGTTATTACGGTCGTGTGGAGACCTAATATGTGTATTTTTTTTGTTTGTTTGTGTGTAATGTAGGCACAATTATTTTTTATTAAATATTTATTTTTATTTTATTAATTTTATTTATTTTCTACACTTTTTTTTTAATCCCATGAAGGGAGAACTGTTTTACATTTTTTTTTTTTACACTTAGAAATCTATAAGCATATTCATATATGCTAATACATTGTAATCTGTGTCGGTCTGACACAGGCAGCAGTCAGGGCAGCTCACAGTGTGCCCTGACGAAATGGACTTGCTACACATGACAACCCTTATGGGGCTAACTCTAATAAATTATTTTTTATTTTTTTTATTTTTTTTTACACCATTCCCATTTCACACTTAATAACTGGTTAGATTAATTCTACAGGTTATTACAGTTATGTGGACACCTTATATGCAGGTATCCTCAAACTGCAGCTCTTCCGCTGTTGGGAAACTACAACTCCCATCATGCATTTATAGAATCTATACCAGTGGGAATGATGGGAGTTGTAGTTTCCCAACAGCTGGAGGGCCGCAGTTTGAGGATGCCTGCCTTGTATGTGAAGGTTTTTTTGTGTGTAATATAAGCACAATTATTTTTTATTCAATATTTATTATTATTTTATTATTTATTTTATTTATTTTTTCCTACATTTTATTTGTTTTACTTTTTTTTAAAAACTCATGAATGGATAACTTTACATTTTTTTTTTTTACACTTAGTAATGTATTAGCATATTCATATATGCTAATACATTATAATCTGTGTCAGTATGACACAGGCAGCAGTCAGGGCAGCACACAGTGTACTCTGACTGCAGACTTGTTACACAGACAGCCCTGGGGCTACTTTAGGTCCCCAGGGCTGACTGTACATACGTTCCCCGGGCTCTGTCAGGTGACCAGGACTCCCAACGACCCTTTGATTATGCTGCGGTCACGAACCACGGCAATCAATGGGTTAAGCCCCGGGGGGAGCGGAGGTTTCCCCCACTCCCTGGCACTTGCAGAGGCTGCGCTGGGAATAGGTCTGTGAAGTACAACTCTGTTCTCAGCGCTGCTGCGGCGCCTGGTGCCACAAACCATGATGTCTGCAGCGACGGCAAAAGAAGAACGACCTGAAATGCCCAAAGCCAAAAGACGGCTGGCAATTGTGAATGGGTTAATACCACCAGACTTTTTGGACATATGAATGCAAATTTTTTTCCATTGCTAAAGTATCTTTGGTCCTCTGGTGGATATATGTATACTCTGTATTGGCATTATTGGGCATTTTATCTAACACCTTTGATTGATATAGCCCCTGAGGAACCGTTAGTAATTTCATACATACGGGGAAACGCCTCGGGAATAGACAAGTTATTTTTCGTAGACCTGAATTATTTCTCTTTTTCTTGCCTACCTCTGTTTGATTTCAGTATACTAAACTAGATAGGGAATTACACACCTCAATATGTGCGGAAAGACATGACAATCTTAGATAAAAATACAAAACATGATTTCATGATACTCTGTCGGGAGTAGGTTCACTATGTCCACATCTCTGAGACCCTATATACAGATGTGTCTGTCCCTCTTGGTTCTACATATCCCAATATGTGCGGCAAGACATGACATTCTAAGATAAAAAAAAATATGATTTCATGATACTCTGTCGGGAGTAGGTTCACTATGTCCACATCTCTGAGACCCTATATACAGATGATTCCCTCTCTCTTGTTTCTACATATCCTAATATGTACAGAAAGACATGACAATCTTAAATAAAAAAAAAAACTTGATTTCATGATACTCTGTCGGGAGTAGGTTCACTATGTCCACATCTCTGAGACCCTATATACAGATGATTCTGTCTCTCTTGGTTCTACATATCCCAATATGTACAGAAAGACATGACAATCTTAAATAAATAAAAAAAAACTTGATTTCATGATACTCTGTCGGGAGTAGGTTCACCATGTCCACATCTCTGCGAACCTCTCTACAGATGTGTCTGTCCCTCTTTGTTCTACATATCCCAATATGTGCGGCAAGAAAACATTTAAGATAAAAAAAAAATGTTTCTGATACTCTGCGGGATTTGCTTATCCCCCTATGCGGGGCCCGGGAAAGGCTTTTGGTCCCCTAGGAGTAAGCCAATGGCCCCCCCCCCCAAAAAAAAAATGCCCCCCCCCCCCCCCCTAATTCTCTCACCCCTGCGCCAGGTCTGTCACTATTTTTTGAACTTCCAATGATCCGTCCTTTCCCCCCGCGTCCTGACAAAAAATTCAGCGGTGACAAATTTGCTTTTTCAAATCGCTCCCCTCTGTTGAAGGAAATACCCCAAAATCAGTCACTAAATTAATCCCCGAAATGGAGCAAATTACCGGACGAAGATTGTTACTAAAAAAACACCCCTACAAACCAAGACCCCAAACTATTATAAAAGGACCAAATAATCCTCCCAGACCCTGACCGAAGGACCCCCCAATGTGACTAAAGCTGTACACGGGCTCTGATTAAATTTCCACCGCATACAGTGCCATTGTGGTAGATATAGTTTATGTAGAACTTGCAGACATTAAGTGATTCCCGACGTTACATTTAGTGACTCCGGAGACGCTTTTTGATCAGCGTCGTTCACTTTCCTTTTTTCTCCCTCCGGTTCACCCTTTGCTGATTGCTCCGGCCCAAATCTTTCCCTGCAGTTTTGGGGCACAAAAAATCTTAGTTCCTCACATTTCCGAACTCCTTAAATTTTAGGGTTTTAAGTCCCCTTTAGTAGACAGGGATATAGATATGGGGCCTTCAGGCAGGTATTAGTTGCCCTTCAGTAGGCAGGTATATGTAATTGTCCCTTAGGGCGATAGGTATATAAATATAGGGGACTGACAGGTATATAGATATTGGTCATTCGACAGGTATATAGATTAGGTCCTCTCGGGGGTATATAGATATAGGGTCACTTTTTGGGGGTTTTAAATGGGTCATTCAGGGGTATATTGATATAGGGGACTTGGAGGTTATTTTTTAGGGGGACTCAGGCAGGTATATGGGGGGACTCAGGAGGTTATTAGTATAGGGGTCGGAAGGTATATGGGGGGACAAGGCGGTTAAAAAGCTTTGGGGTCAGGAGGTATATGCAGGGGCCAAGGCAGGCAAAGGGGGGTAGGAGGGTTTTGGGGCTCGGCAGACGATAGGGGCTCAGTCAGGGTATAGGGGGTGGAGCGTATAGGGGGGTCAGGCAGGCGTAGGGGGCCACGGCGGCGTATGGGTGCCAAGGGAGGGTATGGGGGACGGGAGGTGTATGGGGCCAAGGAGGGTATGGGGCCACGGCAGGCGTATGGGGGCCGGAGGCGTATAGGGGCACAGGAGGAGTTGGGGCAAGGTGGGATGGGGGCCACGGCAGGGTATGGGCAAAAAGGGAGGCATATAGGGGCCCCAGGAAGCGTATGGGCACAGGCAAGCATATGGGGGGCCACAGGAGGCGTTTTTGGGGGGCCCCCAGGCAGGCATATGGGGCCCCCAGGCAGGCATTAGGGGGCCCGCCGGCGTTTTGGGGCCCCAGGCGGCTTTTTTTTGGGGGGCACAGGCAGGGTATGGGGGGACAGGCGGGTTTTTTGGGGGTCAGGGGCGTTGGGGCCCCAGGCAGGGGTTATGTGGGCTAGGCGGGGTATGGGGACCCCAAAGGGAGGGTATGGGGCCTCAGGCAGGGGTTATGGGGCAAGGCGACGTATGGGGGCCACGGGGGCGTATGGGGACTAGGCGGCATTGGGGCCTCGGGCAGGGTTTTTGGGGGTCAGGCAGGGTTGGGGGGCCACAGGCAGGCTTTTTGGGGCACAGGGCGGGTATTGGGCCCAGGCAGGGTATGGGGCCTCAGGCGGCTTATGGGGGCTCAGGCAGCATATGGGGCCCCAGGGAGGCGATGGGGGCTCAGGCAGGCCTATGGGGCCCCAGGCAGGGTTATGGGGGGTCAGGCAGGGTTTTTTGGGGGCCCCAAGGGGAGGGGTATTGGGGACCCCGGCAGGGTATGGGGCCACAGGGAGGAATTTGGGGGGCTAAAGGAGGCGGGTTTTTGGGGGTCACGGCAGGGTTATGGGGGCCACAGGCGGCATATGAGGGGGGCAAGTGGGGTATGGGGGTTAGGCAGGGTTTTTTAGGGGCCCCAGGCAGGTATGGGGGCCACGGCGGGGTATGGGGCTAGGGAGGCATTGGGGGCCACAGGCGGCGTATGGGGGCTCAGGAAGGCCTATGGGGAAAAGGCAGGCATATGGGGGGACAGGAAGGGTATGGTGCACGCGGCTTATAGGGCCTAAGGCAGGGTAGGGGGCTCGGCAGGCTTATGGGGCCACAGGGAGGCGTATGGGGCCACAGGGGAGGCTTTTTTATGGGGGGTTTAGGCAGGAATTTGGGGGCCAAGGAGGGTATGGGGGGTCAGGCAGGGATGGGGGACAGGTAGGCGTTTTTAGGGGGCCCTGGCGGCGTATGGGGGGGCGGCAGGCAAAGGGGGCCCCGGGCAGGGTTATGGGGCCACAGGCAGGCTTTTTGGGGGCTCAGGCAGGTATAGGGGGCCACGGCGGGAAAAATAAAAAATTTATACTCCCTTACCTTTCCCGGGCGGCGCCCTCTTCGGCCCCGCCCGGCCCGGGCGTCCTCCGGCCTCCCTTTGGGGGAAAAGGCCTATGACCCTTGGTCTGAGGGAGGCAGCGGGCGATGAAATTTTACATCTGCACGTGAGTGATCCGCCGGGGCCGCAGCGGGTCCTCAGCGCTATGAGGGACCGGCGGCCCCCCCTGGGGGCCCTGCGCTATCGGGGGATCCCCGCGATCCCCCGGTGAGGGGTCCCACATGTTGCGGGGCGGGAGCGCACGTGTGGAATTTTTTAAAGCGTTCCAATGGAAACCATGTTAATAAAACTAGGCACGATTTTGGGCCCCGGTTTTGGCCCCGGAAACCGCGGGGCCCTTTTAACCGCGGCCAAAATCCGTCGTGTGAACAGGGCCCTTTGGGTGCTTTACATCAGTGGAAAAAGACCTAAGGGCTATATCAATACTATAACATAAATATATAAATCCACCGCCACCAAAAGGAAAAGCTTTTAAAGGGGTATTTATTAACAGTAGCCCAAAAAGGACAGCAGCGAATTTAGAGTATTGCACTTAGATGACACAATATGTACATGTATCCAGTAAACACATATACAAAGTTATGTTAAATGACGGAACAGCTGATCTAGTGTTATCAACATCAACGCCACAGTCGGTGCTGTCCCCCAAATCACCGACGTTTCGGCCACGTAGGCCTTTATCAAGTGACATCTGTAAAGTTAAATATAAACATGTGTCCAAGTAATCACAAAACCCAAAGAGAAATAGGAGAATTAATAAAAGAAAAGAAAACAACCATAGAAAAAAAAAGGGGAAAAAAAAAGGAAAAATAAACAGCTAAAGAAAAAGTAGAGGACATGATTCACAGTAGAACATTGATACATACACTCCGAGGACTGTGGAGGAAACGAGAAGTGAATCAAAAAAGAGGACTGAGTATAAATCACATAGAGGCTTACCTAAGGTAAAATAGAATATAATCTAGTGGAGGGGACCTTTCTGCCTATATACTTGGTCACATCCACTAGATTATATTCTATTATACCTTAGGTAAGCCTCTATGTTATTTATACTCAGTCCTCTTTTTGATTCTCTTTCTCCGTTATTTACTTAAAAGCATTTTCTCACAGAGTGAAAGCCAACTTCAAACTCACACCTTCTGGTCAGGCTGTGGGTGGTTCTATAGCAATGATATATTTTGCTCCTCTATAACTAGCTGAGTGTTACAAATACATAAGTGCAGTCAATGGCCCTATTGGGCTCTATGTGCCCATTTCTTATGGGTTACACTTTATAAGCTTGTCCCTTTTTCATTAAATTTTTCCCCACTGATGAGTCCATCCTATTTGTGGACAAAATGGGGGGGGAGGGGGGTGTTCATCATTAGGGTATACCATCCCTTATTTCAGAAGGACTGTGTAACCACTGGATGTCTTTTGGATATACCCGTCTGGAAGCATATGGACATATAAGCAGACACATGGACCGCATGTTACCCTGAATGTTGTGGATGTGCTGAGTTTCCTATCTCGACCACTTATACCAGGGGGTGTCTACACTGCGGCTCCTCCAAGCTGTTGGAAACTACAAACTCCCATCCATGCATTTGTATAATCTTAACATTGGGCATGATGGGAGTTGTAGTTTCCCAACCGCTGGAGGGCCGCAGTTTAACACCTGTGCCTTATACAATGGTGATTTGGTGTTTTTGTTTGGTAGAGGAATTGCTTGTTCTCATTTTTATTATATCTATTAAAGGTTATATAAAAAATGTTGTTGAGGCTACTCGCTTATGGCGGTGATTTTAGATTTAGTCTGTAGGAAACAAAGCTACAGAGCTTTAAAGAAAACAAGTCCTTATCAAAGGTAAACCAGCTAATCTTGTTAGAAATAATGACTTTTCTCTGATGACATCACTCCCTGCTCTCTGTCTAATCAGGCGATAAGGATGGTAACCTAAAGAAACTTGTGTGCATTCAGAGCAGCTAAAATCTCTCTTATCTCCTGACCAGCACAATATCAAAAGAGCAATGCATTTAGTAAAAGTCTTCAATTACCAGTCCCTACATTTTGAATGCTAATCATTGTAGCTAATCAGGAACGGAGATGTGGACAGTAACCAGAGACACTTGTGTGCACTCAGAGCAGATAAAATCTCTCTTTTCTCCTGACCAGAGCAATATCAAAAGAGCAATGTAGTTAGTAAAAGTCTTCATTTACCTTTCCCTACATGTTGAAAGTGAATCATTGTAGAGGTTACTCGCTTATGGCAGATTTTAGATTTTACCTGTAGGAAACAAAGCTACAGAGCTCTAAGGAGTGAAAACAAGTCCTTATCAAAGGTAAACCAGCTAATCTTGTTAGAAATAATGACTTTTCTCTGATGACGTCACTCCCTGCTCTCTGTCTAATCAGGAAGGGAGATAAGGACGGGAACCTAGAGACACTTGTGTGCAACTCAAAAGCAATAAAATCTCTCTTATCTCCTGACCATGGTGACATTACTCCCTTCTCTCTGGCTAATCAGGAAGGGGGATAAGGACGGTAACCTAGAGACACTTGTGTGCACTCAGAGCAGATAAATTCTCTCTTATCTCCTGACCAGAGCAATATCAAGTGATTTTAGATTTTATCTGTAGGAAACAACGCTACAGAGCTCCAAGGAGTTAAAAGAAGTGCTTATCAAAGGTAGACAATTTAATCTTATTAGAAATAATGACCTTTCTCTTGTGAACTCACTCCCTACTCTCTGTCTAATCAGGAAGGGGGATAAGGACGGGAACCTAGAGACACTTGTGTGCACTCAGAGCAGATAACATCTCTCTTATCTCCTGACCAGAGCAATATCAAAAGAGCAATGTATTTAGTAAAAGTCTTCATTTGCCTTTCCCTACATGTTAAAAGTGAATCATTGTAGTGAGAAAACTGTTTTAAAAATAATGAGGTAGACAAGCCCTTATGCTTTTGAGACGCGCTGATGGTAGCTCTGTTGGTCATGTGCTTGTGGTGCACAATTTTATGGCTGTGGTTCTTGCTCCATTCTATGGACCATAAGTCTTTACCTTGTTTCCCCGAAAATAAGAAAGTGTCTTATATTAATTTTTGCTCCTAAAGACGAGCGAAGACTTATTTTTTGGGGATGTTTTTTTTTTATCTATGAACAATAATTCACATTTATTGTTGAACAAAACATCTACATGTATTATATACTGCAGTGATTTCATCACAAACATCAGCAGAAGCGCCAAACTCTGAATTGCATAAAAAAAAGCACTAGGTCTTATTTTTGGAGAAACAGGGTAGTATTCATGAGTTTCACGGTTACCCCAACCCACCCAACCTGTCCTCCAGCATCCACCCCCTGGCAGTGCAGAGCAATAGGGAGATGTTTGATCGGTGGAGGAACACTGAGGATTCCAGATTCAGAATGATCCAAATAATAAAAGTCTAAATTTTGCAAAAACATTGTCAATACAGGAACGCCAGGACTGACAGCTTCCTCTTTGGTTCAGTTCTTGTTTCAGGAGGAGACGGCACACGTTTTTTGCTGAGGCAGCAGCTCTAGTTCCAGTTCGGCTTTGTACGCTCATGGAGAATTCATGGGTTTTCATCTAAACACTTGTCCTACAGTTTATTAAATACACATGTTGCATTTTTGAGAAATACCTTATAAAAAAAAAGAAAAAACCTCCATGAAATATCCATATAAATTGTTAAGTAAAGTTTCCAAGTAGAGTGAATGCACCGGCTATTATACTTTTCTTTCAAAATAGTCTCATTTTTATAACTTTTATATTGCAGAACCAAAGGAACAGAGGTGAAGTCTCTATGGGGCTAATATGTAATGAAATACTAAAGAATAAAATAGCTAACAGCTTGAAGAGCTTCAGCCGTCCTGCACTAATACATCCCTAATGTTCAATAAAACTTTCAGTGCCCCTGAACACAAGACTTGTCCTGCTCTTCGGCATTAGAACAAAACAATTGCATTTCAATTTTTTTTCTTCTTGGAGAGATATTACATTTCTTTAAAAAAAAATTCTGCTTTTAATATATGGTATAGATGATGTATATGCAGAATCACGGGAGGACACAGTATGATATAGTTACAATTATATTGTACATAGTTGTTACATATTGTTACATAGTGTAACATATTGTTACATATTGTTACATATTGTTACATAGTGTTACATATTGTTTCATATTGTACATATTGTTACATATTGTTACATAATGTTACATAGTGTTGCATAGTTGTTACATAGTGTTACATATTGTACATAGTGTTACATATTGTTACATATTGTTACATAGTGTTACATAGTGTTACATAGTTGTTACATAGTGATACATATTGTACATAGTGTTATATATTGTTACATATTGTTACATAGTGTTACATATTGTTACATATTGTTACATATTGTACATATTGTACATAGTGTTACATATTGTTACATATTGTACATAGTGTTATATATTGTTACATATTGTTACATAGTGTTACATATTGTACATAGTGTTATATATTGTTACATATTGTTATATAGTGTTACATAGTGTTACATATTGTACATAGTGTTATATATTGTAACATATTGTACATATTGTTACATATTGTTACATAGTTAAAAAAGACACGTGTCCATCAAGTCCAATCAAGGGTGGGGAAAATGTGGGTGAGGGGGGAGACAATGATTTTAAGCCCAGCCTCCCCACTGGTGAATGCCCTGAAACCCACAAGGCAAGAACCAATCTGCTCCAGGGGAGACCCCATCTCTGACCCCAAAGCCTCCACCAGCCAGGACCCAGAATTTTACATGGCTATGTACACATTAATATCGTTTAGTGTCAGGTATCACAAGGCATTATGGGAAAGGAGCTGAGGAGCTCAAGCGCCCTCTATTGGGTGTAACAAACCTCAATTTGCTTTTGACCCACTGGGTCTTGAGAAAGCAAAAGGGATATTTAGCCAAGCCATTATCTCCCATCTGTGGACAGCTGTTTTGGGATGTTTGTCTCTCCTCAGTGCAGAGCAGATCCCCAATATTCAATAAAACTTTCAGTGCCTCTGAACACAAAACTTGTCCTGCTCTTCGGCATAAGAACAAAACAATTGCATTTCAATTTTTTTGGGATGTTTTTGGCGCTGCGTGGAAAGATATTACATTTCTTTAAAAAAAAAATCTGCGTTTAATATATGGTATAGATGATGTATATGCAGAATCACAGGCGGACACAATATAATATAATTACATAGTATGGTTGAAAAAAGACCCGTGTCCATCAAGTTCAACCAAGGGTGGGGAAAAATTTGGGCAGAGCAGAGCGATACTGGCTGGCTGTGTGGGAGGCAATGAGTGGCTCAGTAAGGGGAGCATCTCTCCTTGGGGCGAAGAGAGCACCATTTGGTGCTCTCCTCGCCTCAAGGAGAGATGTTCCCCTTTCTTAGTTCCAGGTAGTTATCAAAGCCTTTCTTGAAACCCTCACCTGTTCCTGCTGTGACCAGCTCCTCAGGCAGCTATTCCACAGATTCACAGTTCTTACAGTGAAGAACACCCTTCTCCTCTGGAGATTGAATCCTTTTTTCTCCAGCCGAAGGGAGTGTCCCCTTGTCTTTTGAGGGGGCTTTACAAGAAATTATTTTTCCCCATACTTTTTGTAGGGATCATGTACATATTTATATAAATTAATCATGTCCCTCCGAAGCTGACTAAATAAGTTCAATTCTACTAACCTCTCCTCATAATTAAGATGCTCCATTCCCCTTATAAGTTTGGTTGCTCGTCTTTGTACTCTCTCTAAGATGCTCGATTCCCCTTATAAGTTTGGTTGCTCGTCTTTACACTCTCTCTAAGGTGCTCCATTCCCCTTATAAGTTTGGTTGCTCGTCTTTGTACTCTCTCTAAGATGCTCCATTCCCCTTATAAGTTTGGTTGCTTGTATTTACACTCTCTCTAAGATGCTCCATTCCCCTTATAAGTTTGGTTGCTCATCTTTACACTCTCTCTAAGATGCTCCATTCTGCTTATAAGTTTGGTTGCTCATATTTACTCTCTCTAAGATGCTCCATTTCCCTTATAGGTTTGGTTGCTTGTCCTTACACTCTCTCCAAGATGCTCCATTCCCCTTATAAGTTTGGTTGCTCGTCTTTACACTCTCTCTAAGATGCTCCATTCCCCTTATAAGTTTGGTTGCTCGCCTTTGTACTCTCTCTAGCTCCATTACATCTTTTCTATAAAACAGGGCCCAGAACTGAACAGCATATTCTAAGTGAGGTCGCACCAATGCTTTATACAGCGGTAGAATTACATCCTTGTCCCACGAGTCCAGGACTCTTTTACTACACGCCAATATCCTGCTTGCCTTAAGGAATCTTGGAATCTCACGTTACAGTGCAATGGGACAGAGGACATCCCCATGTTACGGACATCATTAGCATAGTCTAACTATCCAGCATTTTACTCTTGTGCCAGAAATACAACAACTCATATAATGTATGTTTTAATTCAGCAGCTATGTACATGAATGTGTCCACGTATGAAATGACGGAACGTGTTAAAAGAGATGGAATTTCAAGGAAAAACAAAAAGATATTAAAGGGGTTTTGTCATCTCGCTGCTACATCTTCTGGCCTGATCTGTGATGGCGACAGAGAGTGGAGGAGTGTCCGCGCATGCACAGCTCTATTAATTTTTTGGAAGTATTTTCTTCTTCTAAACATTCAGTTGTGTCTGATGCATGGATACTCTTTAGGCTTTGTAGAGTTGTCATAGAGGTGAATGGAGACGTGTCTGCGCATGCGCAGGTCTCTCCATTCATTCAGGAGTATTTTCGGCTTCTTTATACATTCAGTTGTGTACAATCCTTAGATACTCTGTAGGCTTTGTAGAATTGTCATAGAGGTGAATGGAGACGTGTCCGCGCATGCGCAGGTCTCGCCATTCATTCAGGAGTATTTTTGGCTTCTTCTATACATTCAGTTGTGTCTGATGCTTGGATACTCTGTAGGCTTTGTAGAGTTGTCATAGAGGTGAATGGAGACGTGTCCGCGCATACGCAGGTATCTCTAATCATTTCTTCAGGAGTATTTTTGGCTTCTTCTATACATTCAGTTGTGTACAATCCTTAGATACTCTGTAGACTTTGTAGAATTGTCATAGAGGTGAATGGAGACGTGTCCGCGCATGCGCAGATATCTCTATTCATTCCTTCACTAGTATTTTCATCTTCTTCTCTACATTCAGTTGGGTCTGATGCTTGGATACTCTGTAGGCTTTGTAGAATTGTCACAGAGGTGAATGGAGAAGTGTCCGCGCATGCGCAGATATCTCTATTCATTCCTTCAGGAGTATTTTCGTCTTGTTCTCTACATTCAGTTGTGTCCGATGCTTGGATATTCTGTAGGCTTTGTAGAATTGTCATAGAGATGAATGGAGACGTGTCCGCGCATACGCAGGTATCTCCAATCATTTCTTCAGGAGTATTTTTGGCTTCTTCTATCCATTCAGTTGTGTACAATCCTTAGATACTCTGTAGACTTTGTAGAATTGTCATAGAGGTGAATGGAGACGTGTCCGCGCATGCGCAGATATCTCTATTCATTCCTTCACTAGTATTTTCATCTTCTTCTCTACATTCAGTTGGGTCTGATGCTTGGATACTCTGTAGTCTTTGTAGAATTGTCACAGAGGTGAATGGAGAAGTGTCCGCGCATGCGCAGATATCTCTATTCATTCCTTCAGGAGTATTTTCATCTTTTTCTCTACATTCAGTTGTGTCCGATGCTTGGATACTCTGTAGGCTTTGTAGTATCCAAAACACACACATCCCACTCACTCCTCTTATATTCACAACGCACAGACCCCACTCACTCCTCCCATACTCACAACGCACAGATCCGACTCAGTAATACTAAACTCACACCACACGGGGCCCATTCACTCCTTCTAAGCTCACAACACACATGGCCCACTCACGACCTAACCTACTCACAACAGAGAGGGGCCCACTTTGTCCTCACCTACTCTCAACATAGGTAACCGAATACATGGGGCCCACTCAAGCCTCCCCCACTCACACGACACCAGACCCCCATACTCCTACTCTACTCACAGTACACAGGACCCACTCACTCCTCCTGATCTCACAACTCACAGGGCACACTCACTCCCCTACCCTTAATAAACAGGGCCCACTCACGACCTCCCCAACTGAAGAACCCAAAGGGCCCACTCACGACCTCCCCAACTGAAGAACCCAAAGGGCCCACTCACGACCTCCCCAACTGAAGAACCCAAAGGGCCCACTCACGACCTCCCCAACTGAAGAACCCAAAGGGCCCACTCACGACCTCCCCAACTGAAGAACCCAAAGCGCCCACGCACGACCGCCCCAACTGAAGACCCCACAGGGCCCAAGCACGACCTCCCCAACTGAAGAACCCAAAGGGCCCACTCACGACCTCCCCAACTCGAAAAACCATAGGGCCCACACACGAACTCCCCAACTGAAGAACCCAACGGGCCCACTCACGACCTCCCCAACTGAAGAACCCAAAGGGCCCACTCACGACCTCCCCAACTGAAGAACCCAAAGGGCCCACTCACGACCTCCCCAACTGAAGAACCCAAAGGGCCCACTCACGACCTCCCCAACTGAAGAAACCAAAGGGCCCACTCACGACCTCCCCAACTGAAGAACCCAAAGGGCCCACTCACGACCTCCCCAACTGAAGAACCCAAAGGGCCCACTCCCGCCCGCCCCAACTGAAGAACCCAAAGGGCCCACTCACGACCTCCCCAACTGAAGAACCCAAAGGGCCCACTCACGACCTCCCAACTGAAGAACCCAAAGGGCCCACTCACGACCTCCCCAACTGAAGAACCTAAAGGGCCCACTCACGACCTCCCCAACTGAAGAACCCAAAGGGCCACTCACGACCTCCCCAACTGAAGAACCCAAAGGGCCCCTCACGACCTCCCCAACTGAAGAACCCAAAGGGCCCACTCACGACCTCCCCAACTGAAGAACCCAAAGGGCCCACTCACTCCTCCCCAACTGAAGAACCCAAAGGGCCCACTCACGACCTCCCCAACTGAAGAACCTAAAGGGCCCACTCACTCCTCCCCTGCTCACAGACCACAGTGCCCTCTCTAATTCTATAAATGCCATCCTTTCTAGACAGACTGGATCTTCTCTTCCCAAAATGTCAAGCAGCGACATGCCTTCCCCCGCTATTGCTCCTACTCAGCACAGTCCGTCCTCCTTTTCTAACTCCCATAAGCATTGAGCTCAACTTAGCAACCCACGATCTGCAGCAGATGGTCAGGTTGCTTGGAAGAATTTTGCACTGATGTGATGACGATGGTGATGATACTCCACCTGCTCTTATTGCCTTTTAACTGCCCCCCTCCACCTACTCCTTCATAATCTAAAGCAGAACTATCATGTGTAAAGATGCCTGCAGCCTGTTTTGTTTAAGGGGCCCTCTGGTACAAAAAAAAAAAATCGACATAATGTCTTTCCCAAAGATAAGCTACTTTGTTATATACTTTCATTACATTTTCTTTGTGAAGATCCACTGCTGGAAGCCCAAACAGCTCTGTGTCAAACCCAGGAGATCAGGTGTCTAATGGGGTTTGGGTTTCTAAGGGCAGTCTTTGCAGCCACACCTTTGTAATCCCACCTCTCAAGACTTTTAAAGGGCTTAGTCATTAAAAATAAGTATAATTCACTGGAGCCAGGATGGTCCAAAAAGAAAAATCCTAGGGCAACATGTATGAATTCTGGCGCTGATAGACCAGTTATAAATTGCTTTAAGGTAGTTTAAAATGTGCCAGAATATATGAAGCTGTTCTCCTGCAGGTCATACATACAGGGCAGTGTAGAGCCAATACCACAAGTCTGGCTCAGGCACCACCTTTACCCTGGTCTGTTCTTCTGCAGGTCATACATACAGGGCAGTGTAGAGCCAATAAAACAAGACTGGCTCACACACCACATTTCTCATGGTCTGTTCTTCTGCAGGTCATACATACAGGGCAGTGTAGAGCCAATACCACAAGTCTGGCTCAGGCACCACCTTTACCCTGGTCTGTTCTTCTGCAGGTCATACATACAGGGCAGTGTACAGCCAATACCACAAGTCTGGCTCAAGCACCACCTTTACCCTGGTCTGGCTGTTCTGCAGGTCATACATACAAGACAGTGTAGAGCCAATAGCACAAGTCTGGCTCAGGCACCACCTTTACCCTGGTCTGGCTGTTCTGCAGGTCATACATACAAGACAGTGTAGAGACAATACCACAAGTCTGGCTCAGGCACCACCTTTGCCCTGATCTGTTCTTCTGCAAGTCATACATACAGGGCAGTGTAGAGCCAATCCACAAGTCAGGCTCAGGCACCACCTTTACCCTGGTCTGGACTTATGCAGATAATACATACAGGCCAGTGAAGACCCAATACCAGAAGACTGGCTCAGGCACCACTTTTACCCTGGTCTGTTCTTCTGCAGTTAACACATACAGGGCAGTGTAGAGCCAATACCACAAGTCTGGCTCAGGCACCACCTTTACCCTGGTCTGTTCTTCTGCAGGTCATACATACAGGCAGTGTATAGCCAATACCACAAGTCTGGCTCAGTCACCACCTTTCACCTGGTCTGTTCTTCTGCAGGTCATACATACAGGGCAGTGTAGAGCTAATACCACAAGTCTGGCTCAGGCACCACCTTTACCCTGGCCCTGTTTCTTCTGCAGGTCATACATACACGGCAGGGTACAGCTAATACCACAAGTCTGGCTCAGGCCCCACCCTTACCCTGGTCTGGCTGTTCTGCAGGTCATACATACAGGACAGTGTAGAGCCAATACCACAAGTCTGGCTCAGGCACCACCTTTACCCTGGTCTGGCTGTTCTGCAGGTCATACATACAGGGCAGTGTAGAGCCAATACCACAAGTCTGGCTCAGGCACCACCTTTACCCTGGTCTGTTCTTCTGCAGGTCATACATACAGCGCAGTGTAGAGCCAATACCACAAGTCTGGCTCAGGCACCACCTTTACCCTGGTCTGGCTGTTCTTCTGCAGGTCATACATACAAGACAGTGTAGAGACAATACCACAAGTCTGGCTCAGGCACCACCTTTGCCCTGATCTGTTCTTCTGCAAGTCATACATACAGGGCAGTGTAGAGCCAATTCCACAAGTCTGGCTCAGGCACCACCTTTACCCTGGTCTTGCTGTTCTTCTGCAGGTAATACATACAAGACAGTTAGGAGCCAATACCATAAGTCTGGCTCAGGCACCACCTTAACCCTGGCCTGGCTGTTCTCCTGCAGGTCATACATACAGGCACAGTGTAGATCCAATACCACAAGTCTGGCTCAGGCACCACCTTTACCCTGGTCTGTTCTTCTGCAGGTTATACATACAGGGCAGTGTAGAGCCAATACCACAAGTCTGGCTCAGGCACCACCTTTACCCTGGTCTGTTCTTCTGCAGGTTATACATACAGGGCAGTGTAGAGCCAATACCACAAGTCTGGCTCCGGCACCACCTTTACACTGGTCTGTTCTTCTGCAGGTTATACATACAGGGCAGTGTAGAGCCAATACCACAAGTCTGGCTCAGGCACCACCTTTACCCTGATCTGGCTGTTCTTCTGCAGGTCATACATACAGGACAGTGTAGAGCCAATACCACAAGTCTGACTCAGGCACCACCTTTACCCTGGTCTGGCTGTTCTAACTGTTCTGCACCAAAGTTTTGGCCTCAAAGAATCATAAATGAATCTACTTCTACTAATGTGGTGCGACGCCCCCAGAACGTCCCAAAACTTTGGCTCGCTAAAAAGTGTCTTTGGCGCAGTACCGAGTGCACCTGTTCATACATCTATAGAACTGTTCTACTACAGCTTTTTCAGGCCAGAATTCTGGTGCAGCCCCGTTCTTACATGTCGCCCCTAATACTTATACCTGCCGCTATTCCCTCCGAAGCTCTCAGATTTCCATTCCTCTTGACTATCGGTTCTCATCCTGACACAATGGAGAGGCTCTCGCTCTATTGCAAGTCAATAGAACCCAAGCTTCTCTTCTGTGTTGGGATGAAATCCCAAAGGATTGTCGGGGACCCCTGGATAGAGCCGTCTTAACAGAATTATTGGCCACTGGGCATAGCACTGCAGTGTGCCCTGCCCAAATACATGACATCACACTTGGCCATGCCCCGAACCCCATGCACACGCCACTTATGTCTGGACACCAGCAGCCTGCAGCCTACAAGACTATTCGGCAGGGCAGAGAGTCCACCATGGTTTTTAACTGTTTGCATGTCCTAAAAACACACAAACATTTAAATAAGTGAAGCCAACCATGGGATCCAGGGTATGTTTCTTGTAATCCTGGCACACACATACACCACTTGGGGCCCCTATACTTGTGGGGCCCCCGGGCAACTGCCTAGTGCCAATGGAAAAGATAGCCCTGCCTCTGTAGCAGCAGGAGACAGCTAGGTAAGTTTTAGGATTTTTTACTTTTTTGGACTACCCTGGCTCCAATGCAATTTTTTATTTTTTTTTAGCTGGACAACCCCTTTAACATAAGGGAAGAAGCAGGGGAGAATGAGACTGAGGTGGGTATGGAGGATGATAGAGCAAAGCACAACATAGGATCCTGGGGTTTGTAGTTTTCTAAGACAAAGCATAAAAGGTTTCATATGGAAAATGCTGCTGCTCGGCGGCAGAGAAGGGAGGCTACACACAGCACAGGAAGAGTACAAATTAGCACAAGAAATATCACAGGGAGATGAATGTAATATCAGGCAAGCCATTTGAGAAATTATTTTTTTTCAACCAATTTAAGTGTCTGTTGTCATGATCATGGCCGTCAGACCCCCGGCTTTGTGCTTTGGTCGCCGGCCACAGCCGTCGCGACAAAAGCCATGGTTTTTGACATAATGTTTTCCAGTGTGAACTCTGTCTGCTAGCTCCGTATACTTCATTGATTCCTGGCCAATGCCCATGGCCAGGAATCGTCCAGCACTATTTGGGTACACCTGTTTCTTTGTTGAGTGACAGTTCCATTCTCCTATCACTTCGGTTCTACCTTCTCCTGTTCCCTATATAAGGTCTCAGCTTCCAGTCTTCCTTGCCTGCTATACGGTTACCTTCCATTCTCCTATCTCCTGTTCCCTATATAAGGTCTCAGCTTCCAGTCTTCATTGCCTGCTATACATTTACCTTCCATTCTCCTATCACTTCGGTTCTACCTTCTCCTGTTCCCTATAAAAGGTCTCTGCTTCCTCTCTTCTTGCCTGCTATACGGTTACCTTCCATTCTGTTATCACTTCGGTTCTACCTTCTCCTGTTCCCTATATAAGGTCTCAGCTTCCTGTCTTCCTTGCCTGCTATATGGTTGCCTTCCATTCTGCTATCACTTCGGTTCTACCTTCTCCTGTTCCCTATATAAGGTCTCTGCTTCCTGTCTTCCTTGCCTGCTATACGGTTACCTTCCATTCTCCTATCACTTCGGTTCTACCTGTTCCTGTTCCCTATATAAGGTCTCAGCTTCCTCTCTTTCTTGCCTGCTATATGGTTACCTTCCATTCTGCTATCACTTCGGTTCTACCTTTTTCTGTTCCCTATATAAGGTCTCAGCTTCCTGTCTTCCTTGCCTGCTATATGGTTACCTTCCATTCTGCTATCTCTTCTGTTCTACCTTCTCCTGTTCCCTATATAAGGTCTCTGCTTCTTGTCTTCCTTGCCTGCTATATGGTTACCTTCCATTCTGCTATCACTTCGGTTCTACCTTCTCCTGTTCCCTATATAAGGTCTCTGCTTCCAGTCTTCCTTGCCTGCTATATGGTTACCTTCCATTCTGCTATCTCTTCTGTTCTACCTTTTCCTGTTCCCTATATAAGGTCTCTGCTTCTTGTCTTCCTTGCCTGCTATATGGTTACCTTCCATTCTCCTATCACTTCGGTTCTACCTTCTCCTGTTCCCTATATAAGGTCTCAGCTTCCTCTCTTTCTTGCCTGCTATACGGTTACCTTCCATTCTCCTATCACTTCTGTTCTACCTTCTCTTGTTCCTTATATAGGGTCTCAGCTTCCTGTTTCCTTGCCTGCTATACGGTTACATCTGCCTATAGTTCGCCTGTTTTCTGCTTGGATTCTTCTGTGATTTTTTTGACCTTGGCTTGGACTCTGGTTATTCTCCTGTCACCTGACTCTGTACTGCGTTACCCGTTTGTTGCCGACCTTGCCTGTCTGACCCTTCCTTATTGTTCTCTGTTTGTTCGTCTACGTCCTGTGTCTCACTTTTCTCAGAGTAGTGCTCAGTCTTCTGGTTGGGGCCGACCTAGTAAGGAGTCGGGTACCCCCAAGAGGCACGGTCAGAGGTTCGGACCAGCGTCAGGGCCTCACTTCGTCTGTGTCTTCTCGTGCTTCCCTGACAGGTCCTTACATTTGTACTGGACACTGGTAAGTGTTCTGAAAAAGAATCAATAGAACAGCACGGGAGCCAGTAATAAGCATCTAATAGCAATTTATAAATTCCAAAAAAATTCGTTTTAAATTGCTTCTTTGGAAAAAAAATGTTCTGTATTGTGAGATCTAACATGGAAATATAATTTTTCATCATGGGACAAACCTCTTAATGATAGTATTTTTAAAGTTTAAAATTTCAATTTCTCATTAGATATAAGGTTAAACCTATAATTTATATATAGAGAGAACTAGCTATTAATATATAAATAGGGCTCCCATAATAGAGCGAATAGACTGAAGTGACTATTTTATTGCCTAGTAGCTCTGCATGATACTTAGCTTTAACTTCTCTCAGTATTTTTCCATTGTGTTCAAAGAACTTTGATTTTTTTTTTAGATTTTTTTTTTTTTTTTTTATTAAAAGAGTAGCAGAGGTAGCAATTAAGTTTTTTCATGTGCGAAAATCATATCACTTGCTGTGTGCTCTCGGGTCAGTCTTGTTACTTTATGTAATAACTTCAGACACATTCACGCAGAGAAAGTAGAAGCCGCATTGAAATAGTAAAATGCTCTTCTAGTTGCAGTCATCTGAACATTTGGGATCTTTGCAATTCAACGTCGCCAACTTGACAGGACCCTTGGCTGTGTTGGTTATAGACAAAATATAGAAGACGTTGAAGGGATAAATTACATAAAACCTCTTATATTAGGTTAGTGGGTCCACATGGTTTTATGTTGGCTAGATGGGATCGCTAAATCTAAGAGATCCTTGGTTTACTCCATTAAAGGGGTTTTGCCATGAAGTAAAATTGACGTGGGAAGCTTGCAAATGGAATAACAAACATTTTCACCTCTCATCATTATTAAAAATTCTGGACCGTTTTTGTCTAAGCTGCTCCTTTAGTGATCCATTGTTTACAGCTCGTCTCCAGGGGATACGACCAGGGCTGAGAGCTCCTCAGTCCTGGTCGCACATGCTCAGACAACACTTCTCCTCTCAGGCAGCTGCTGAGTGTTCAAACCCCAGGTGCTGTCATTGTAACGGACGGGCGCTGGCACACATTTGCCGAGGCGCCGACCGCTGACATCCGGGTGTGAATCCTCTGTGATCACCGCAGGCGAGGTGGTAGCTGGAGGACCACGCCAGGGAGCGGAGTCTAAGGGGCCCCTGGTCTTCACCAGAGCCCGCCGCAAAGCGGGATGGACTTGGCTGCGGGACCCCCAGGTCGCTACCCCTGACGTGGCTACCTGCGGTGACAGCCGAGGTGCAGGACAGGAACATAGGAGAACATAAGCAGGGCAGGTAAAACGTACTCAGGAACACAGCAGGATACAGGAGGGATAAACGTACACATAACACCACAGGATATGGCAGGAACTGGACGGGTAACACAGCAGGTACAGATCAGGAACAGGTGCCAAGGCAGGACACAGGACAGGTGCAGAGACATCAGACATAACAGGAGACAGACAGAAGGTCAGGAGCTCAGATGGCACAGAAACTGAACCAGCATCTCCAGGGTTAAGTCCAGAGATACTGGCAGGAGCTCAAGATGGAAACAGCAAGACACAGCAACAGACTGCAATGAACTGACCCAGAGTAAAGACACGAACTTCCTCTTATCGCCAGAGGTCAGGGGTGAAGTGGAAGGTGCACAGAACCGGAAACTAAAAAATAGGCAGGAAGCTGCCGCGCGCACGCCCTAGGAGGCACAGTGCACAGACAGGACCCAGGAAGCAACAGGACAGGACAGGCAAGTACATAGCAGAACACAGGCTGCTGGGAACCCTGCACAGGGAGCCCCAGCAGAGACATGGCAGGCACAGACAGGCCGACGGTCCAAGGCAGGGACCGCGGCATGAACCGTGACAGTCATTCTACTCCCGTCATCTGTGCTCCTTAGTAATCACACATACTCACTGATGAGCGAGTTTTCAACCCCAGGTGCTGTCATTCTACTCCTGTCCTCTGTGCTCCTTAGTAATCACACACACTCACTGCTGAGCGTGTGTTCAACCCCAGGTGCTGTCATTCTACTCCTGTCCTCTGTACGTCTTAGTAATCACACACACTCACTGCTGAGCAAGTGTTCAACCCCATGTGCTGTCATTCTACTCCTGTCCTCTGTACTCCTTAGTAATCACACACACTCACTGCTGAGCGAGTGTTCAACCCCAGCTGCTGTCATTCTACTCCCGTCCTCTGTACTCCTTAGTAATCACACACACTCACTGCTGAGCGAGTGTTCAACCCCAGGTGCTGTCATTCTACTCCTGTCCTCTGTACTCCTTAGTAATCACACACACTCACTGCTGAGTGTTCAACCCCAGGTGCTGTCATTCTACTCCTGTCCTCTGTACTCCTTAGTAATCACACACACTCACTGCTGAGCGAGTGTTCAACCCCAGGTGCTGTCATTCCACTCCCGTCCTCTGTACTCCTTAGTAATCACACACACTCACTGCTGAGCGAATGTTCAACCCCAGGTGCTGTCATTCTACTCCCGTACTCTGTGCTCCTCAGTAATTAGTCAAATAGTGCAAATAAATAAAAAAGAAACCTCAACCAGGTTTGTGCATTGATAAAGAGAAGAAAAACACAATACAGGATTTGAACCTTGGACCCATGTGCCTGGAGGCCAAAACTTTACCTCTTAGCTACTCACAATGCTTTACATAAACAGACCTTTCTTTGACTACAGAGAGGAAAGCCCTGGTGATGTCATCCAGCTATGACACATGATATGTAATTCAAACAAATCACACACGCCTCCTTCTGAGCACACAGAGCTGAAGAGCTAGATGCAGGAGGTATGAAATGAGATCGTGGCAAAACCCCTTTAAACCCCACAAGGAGGTCGTGACTTTGCTACTGGGTAATCCCCAGGACATGGTCCCCAGGATAGTCACCAGATGTAGAAATGATGACGAGATAGGTACAAGGCCAGATATAGAGCATTGAAGGGGAATAGAAAGACCAAATATGGAGAATGAAACAGGACCAGAAAGAAAAGACCTGGATCATGGATCAGGAACAGAAACACCACAAGTGGAGTGTGGACCAGGGCCAGAAAGAACAGACATGGAGCGTGGAACAGGATGAGGAACACCAGAAAAGAACAAGATAGGAACCATGCTTTGAGTTTGGAAACCAAGAGCATAGATACCAGGAGCAGTAACCATAAGTAATGATACCAAACAAGAACAAGACAGGAACCATGAGTATTGAAACCAAGAACAAGTCATGAGCCTAAACAAGGAGTATAGATATCCCAAGATGGAACAAGAAGCATGGACACCAAGGACCAGGAGTTTGAACTAGAAGAACAGAGAACAAGGAGTGCAGCCAGAAGCTGGAGTATGGTTACAAAGACCAGACATGGAGCGTGGAACGGGATGAGGAAGACCAGGCAAGAACAGGAACCATGTTTTTGAGTATGACAACCATGAACAAGCCAGGATCTGAAATCAGGAGTATAGATACCAGAAGATACAATCAAAAGCACGAACACCTGGGACTAGAAGCGTGAACCAGAGGTATAGAGGACAGGAGTGAAACCCAAAAGACCAGATGTGAAGCAGAATGACGGACACCATACAACAACGACAAAGGAACCATGCTTTGAGTAAGAAAAACAAAAAAGAAAGGAAGTGATTGAACACTTACGGTTCCTTGTCCAAGTACCGAGGTATTTAATCCAAAAATGTTGAATTATTGGATCAGCCAGTGATTGGCCCCAAAGAAAAGACTAAAGGTAAAAAAGACATGTGACTATCGCCGTAATTTAAATCTATCCTCCTTTGACCTGAGTGGCAACAGGGTCATCGCCCTGAAAGGGGCAGCCCCACCAAATACTAAATCTGGCCCCATAGACCTGAATGGCAACAGGATCATCACCCCGAAAGGGGCGGCCCCACCAAATACTAAATCCGGCCCCATAGACCTGAATGGCAACAGGATCATCACCCCGAAAGGGGCGGCCCCACCAAATACTAAATCCGGCCCTATGGAGACCCTAAAATCTTCCTATCAAAAAAGGGGCTAGATTTTCCTCTCCAATGCAATCTAACATGAATGGAGAGGAATAATGTCAGATATAAAGTCGCACACAAAGGAAATGAGCAATTCTCGCACCCAAAACCCGACGCGTTTCCTCCTCTCATGTAATGGTATTTTCTCTGAGAGGGTTCCTCAGGGGAAGCAGGTCATAACATACTATGGTCTCAATGCAATCAAAAATGACCACAACAGTGTGGACTGTGTATACAGTATAGGGCTAAGCAGAGGCGTAACTTCAAGCTCTTGGGGCCCCGTGGCGAAAAGTGAAAAAGGGGCCCCCCCCCGTTTACCATGCACCATTTACAATGCTGGTATCTTCTTATGTGGCCGGAGGGCTTTTGGGCCCCCTCAGGCTGCTGGGCCCAATAGCGACTGCTACCGCTGCACCCCCTGTAGCTACGCCCCTGGGGCTAAGATAAGCCGTGGTGGCCAATGTTCATGGTGGGGCCGCCCCTTTCGGAGCAATGACCCAGTCGCTTCTCAGGTCACAGGAGGATAGATTGAAATTAGGGTGAGAGTCACATGTCTTTTTTTAACTTTGGTCTTTTCTTTGGGGCAAAGACTCTGGCTTGATCCAAGAATTCAACTTTTTTGGATTGAATACAAACGGACAAAAAAAACGTAAGTGTTCAATCAACTTCTTTATATTCAGGTGACTAGAGCATCAGTTAGTTATGTGATTTTCTCTCTCTTTTTTATCATATACTGTAACTTTTGTTTCCTGAAAGTTTAAACTGAGTGAAAAAAGAGGTTAAAACATTTTAATAGCATTTAATTAAAAATTATATTTTAGCTGGTAGCAATACTGCATGCTGGGAATTCTATTTTGGAATAGCTACAGGAAATGTATACGGTGGGTACGGAAAGTATTCAGACCCCTTTAAATTTTTCACTCTTTCTTTCATGGCAGCCAAAGGTTTTATTTTTTTGCTCATTAATGTACAATCTTCACACCCCCCCCCCCCCTCCCCTCATCTTGGAAGAAAAAAAACTGAAATGTAGATATTTTTGCAAATTTATTAAACAAGAAAAACTGAGATATCACATGGTCATAAGTATTCAGCCCCTTTGCTGTGACCCTCATATGTAACTCACATGCTGTCCATTTCCTTCTGATCCTCCTTGAGATGGTTCTGTTCCTTCATTGGAGTCCAGCTGTGTTTAAATAAACTGATTGAACTTGATTAGGAAAGGTCCACACCTGTCTATATAGGACCTCACAGCTCACAGTGCTTGTCAGAGCACATGAGAATCATGAGATCTAAGGAACTGCCCAAGGAGCTCAGAGACAGAATTGTGGCAAGGCATAGATCTGGCCAAGGTTACAAAAGAATTTCTGCAGCTCTCAAGAGCACAGTGGCCTCCATAATCCTAAAATGGAAGACATTTGGGACGACCACAACACTTCCTCGACCCGGCCGTCCAGCCAAACTAAGCAATCGTGGGAGAAGAGGCTTGGTGAGGGAAGTAAAGAAGATCACTGTGGCCGAGCTCCAGAGATGCAGGAGGAAGATGGGAGGCTATCGCTGCAGCCTCCAGCAGTCGGGCTTTAATGGGAAGTGCGGCCCGACGGAAGCCTCCCTCAGGAAAGACATAAACCCGAAAG